>DWJK01002504.1:0-14534 GCA_018248815.1 Croniades pieria auraria
ACCATTATAATTCGCTTTCATACAGTCAATGTAGACACCTACTTATATTTTTTTTCTTTACCATTATAATTCGCTTTCATACAGTCAATGTAGACACCTACTTATATTTTTTTTCTTTACCATTATAATTCGCTTTTGTTTGGAATTACAACGTAATACGACATGGAAAACGTAGTTTCATTTTTGTTGCAATTGTGACGTGAAAACTGAATCATACCATTATTAACCACACATACGGCGTAATTATATGAGCCTGAAGTACGCCAGCATTTGTTAATTTTTCTGTATAATAATCCGTTTATTATAATATTATTAAAGTGAAAGTAGAATTTACACTTTATGACATGACAAGGCTTAGATAAAAACATAACTATATCAAACAACGTGTGACGGTGACGGTGTGCGGCCTTCACACACAGGAGCGACTCTCGCACGAGATATTATTATTATTATATGTATTACCGCGCTTAGTCGCTTACGGGGTACACAGTGGGCACCGAAAGATATTGTTTCGGTATAGAGATTTGATGCGTATCAAATATTTGTCCTTTAAAACGGCGTGGTCAGAGCAACAACATAATAACAAAATCCCTATGAAGAAGCCAAACAAAAACAAACGCGATGTTTCGGTACACAATGACACAAAACGAATAGAACAAAGGGTTCTGATAGAGAATGGAACATAACACATTCAAAACAAACACGCACCACGCATGTCTTCGACGTTCTTACAGTTGCGCTCAATAGAAAGTGGGCATTCGTTCCTTCATAATGTTTTCGTATAAAACTCTATGATTGAAGGACATATATTTAAAATAAATTATTAAAGAATGACGATATATGTACATAGATAGGCAATGTGAATGTTGACGGATGCAAGTTCTAAGGAAGACCAAGACTCCCGTCTTCGCCAATTACTAGCTGATATCAAGTTTCCGAAACCGGCGTGCACATATTAAGAGACTGATATATTTACAAGACGTACATCAGCTGTGTAAGGATAGCGATATTGGGCACTCGCTAGTCTGTGCCGACCCCGTACGGGATTTGTCGTAATAATATTATAATAATAATATTATGTGGTTATCAAACTTGAAATAGACTATTTATTGGTAGACATTGGAAATATTTTAAGGATATCAAAATAATCATTCCTCTAGCAATAGGAATCGTGCACATCGCATTAAATCATCGGTTAGCTGGTTCTGTCTTTATTATATGAAGTGTGTATAGCTCGCATGGAGTATATTACTAAATAAACGTAGATTTTTGATAAGATTATTAATAATACATATATTATTATATCACTACACTAGGTCTCTTACAGGATAGGCATTTCTTTACAGACCTGGTGCTTCTTCTGCATTTATCACTCTCTTATTTAACGTTTATATAGAGCTCAGAAAAATAGAGTCGTTTATGTTATTCAGTAACAAATGACTTATGTGTTATCTCGTGACTCAGACACTCATTGATACGGAACGAAAACTCATTATATGGAGACACGAGAAACAAAGGTTCTCAGAATATTTAGGTATTTCAACGCTTAAATGACTTGTTTGTTAAATTTTTGACAAAACTTACAAATACAATATTCTACTTACTAAGTAGGTTTATAGTTGCTTTTTCACACAAAAAAGCATATAAATTCGTAAGTAATATTTCAATTTTATTATTTCTTTGACGTACATACGTACCTACCCAAAACTAATTTCTTAATGATACGATTCTTGTACTTTTTCAGTTAACAGTACATCTAATACTGACATTTCGGGAGGTGACACGCCAGGTGGAGAAACGTGAAAGATTTGAGTGAACTATATGATACGCGTACAATTACATAACATGCTTTCCAGTTGTCTAATGACACGTAATATTAGACGAATCATCACGTGCTACAATTATCACTCGTGCTGGGTACTGTACGTTGACATTCTTGAATGCATAAACAGTGCAGTATGAAATTTGAGCGTTACTTTCGAGTTGCCGACGCGGCACATTCCTGACCACTAATATAAACTATGCATCTAGCCCGAGTAATACGATCGCACGTGTAGAAACTAAACGGTCAGTGTTTAAAAGTGCTTGTTTTCATTTGAACGCTCACGACTACATCAAAATTAATGAGTCTGCGGGGCATTCCCCTCTCACGCTCCGTTTTTTAAATAACTAACTCGTTTACTTCTATGTGTCACTTAAGAAAATATAACTCAGTTATGCAACCTCATATTTAGAGCCACACACCGCCTCGCATGTTTTGTTTCACGCTTATTAGCTACGCCCGTTTCTTCTCGCTAAGTTTCCGCACTTCGCTTTTGAACGCTCCTATGTATATCAGATGGAGATAAATCAAATGGTGTCGTTGTGGTGCTGGAAGATTCAATGAAAAAAGGGTAGTACTAAAGTATTTCAATGTTTATATTAACAAAACTATAAGTTTAAGCTATCTGAAATTGATTCACTACTGTCTTGTTGGATTTTCCAATTATTTATCAAAGAGCTGCATTATTTCCAGTACTAAGTCCAATATAATGTCCGCACGAAACAAACCACATGAGTTTAAATTCGAGCCATTTACTAATAGCTCTTGAAGTGTTCCCCATATAACTTGTGGCGTCCTCATCAGATGAGTTTGATGGTACCTAATTATTCAATTGTCAGCACTCCTGATACGTGTGTGAAATTTGTAATATTTCACACGTTTGGAAGGAAAGTCAAAGTTTTATTGAAAGATTCCGTCACATACCAGTGATGCGTCTAAATAACATTTAACGTTTAATAGATATTGGAATATAGATTCAACATTTTTTTATACAGAAAGTTTTCGCAAATTATTCTTAAAATAACTTTTTTAGCGCCTTTATTACAGCAGTCGTTAATATGCATTTAATTTTTATGAAATTATAAGCATTTATAATTTCATTTAAAGCAATTAATATATTAGAAATAATAACCATAATAAAAAATAAAATAATAATCGACCCATTTGTTATTCCTCTGTTGGAATATGGGTATCCTCTCATATTGAGAGGGTTAAGGCCATAGTCTGCTACGCTGGCCAAGTGCGGGTTGGCAGACTTCACACACTCTAGAATTTTTTTATTTTTTATAAATTCTAAGGTGTGCAGATTTCCTCATGATG
The DNA here is from genome assembly GCA_018248815.1 of Croniades pieria auraria. Taxonomy (NCBI): domain Eukaryota; kingdom Metazoa; phylum Arthropoda; class Insecta; order Lepidoptera; family Hesperiidae; genus Croniades; species Croniades pieria. The sequence goes on from DWJK01002504.1 coordinate 3,143, forward strand.
TTTTCCTTCACCGTTAGCAAGTGATATTTAAACTTCAAACGCACTTTTTGTAAAGAGGTGTGCGTCATGGATTTGAACCCAGCACCCCCGGAGTGGGAGGCTGAATTCTTAACCACTAGGCTATAACCATAATACATAGCAATAAATCTCCTACGAAGTTAAACACATAGTTTGCTCGTTAGTAACGACGTTTAGAGGAACTTATCATCAAAACACACATTCAAAAGATTACAGAGAGGAAACTAATTACTTTTACTGTTATAAAGCTACACAATTAATCATAGACGAAGTATCGAGCATATAAAGAAAATTGTTAATCACAATCAACTGCATGGAGCCGCATTGTATCGTCTATCTATTCCCAAAAATAAAGCTTTCTTAAGCATGTAAACTATTTAAACGGATATAAATAAAAATAATAGCAAATTTCAGCAAATATAAAAATAATGTAGTCGTATTAACCGCTGTATATTATAATTATGTGTATTTTCCGTGCTTGGCAAAATGCCCGGGCGCTGCGCTGAGGCAGATTGAAAATGTACAAACCGTTTCCCTGCTAATGGATTGTTTAAAAATGTAGAAAATAAATCTTGTTAACTCGTGAAAGGGTTGACAAAAAATATAAACCTTAGAATTGTCTCAATGATGTAGAAACGGAAAGTATAGAATAAGTAGGTATTGATGGTAGTAGACCTCATATGTACCTGAAATAAAACAATATCGGAGACAGAGAAGAGAATATAAAAAAAATAGACTTTTTTGTGCACATCACTCTAAAATAACTACCTAAGAACTAAATAAGGCAAAATAAATATCTAAGTAAAAAGTAATCTTTACTATTTATTTCTATTAGCGCAGTAGTACAGTAGTTGTGGTAGTTCAGTAGTACTGTGTCACTTCATTATTAGAAAAAAATGTTATGGGTCAAATGAAGGTTTTAACGCCAATTACAATATTAACACTAAAAAAATTAGAGGGATAAATTTGAGAGACTTAAAAATAATAATATGTCGATTGTGAATGCCCCATAGCTGGAACTACTCGTATGTACTGATAAACGTATACAACTGGCCTTACGATCAGTGGGTATTGTACGATCGATCCCTACCTCGATTTATATAAATATAAATTAACATGTATGGTAAAAGACATGTAGTTTTCAGCCATCTGGTGACCGTTCCATGCGCACTCTTCGAGCCTACCGTAGGATCAAATGTCCGTCTGTGTAGGTGTCTCTGGGTATTTATTTAAATGCAACGAAATAAGCACGAATAAATTAGTCAAGTAAGCGCACAACATTGTCTCCCAACACCCGATCCGCAGTAACGTAGCTAAGCGAAACTGTTAGCTCTCACTAAAAAGGAGAGAAAGGTAAGAACTTATGTTATTGTCCTACGCATTATTTTTCCATACATGTTCACGGTTGGACATTAGTTATAAATCTCTCGTTAAGAACGCGGAGAGAAACCAAAAAAAACCTTTTTAAAGCGAACTGTTCAAAAAACTGAAACTGATTTTTTTATAAAATTGGCTTTCGTATATATAAAATATATGTAAACTGTGGAAAGAGCTTCCTTCTGAGGTTCCCTCGAAGCGCTTTGATATAAGGTTCTCCATGAAAGGCCTAAAGCGGCTTTTCATAAACACCGAGTGCACCTTGGCCAAGCCTTGGATGTTGCAAATATTTATCTGCAGCAGCGACCACTTACCGTCAAGTGGCCGGTCTGTCTGTTACTTAAGCTAAATATAAAAAATAGAACCACACACGTTCGTCCAACTTTAGTATAAGAAAGCAAAATACACGGAAACAGGTAGCTGTCCGTTCCGTTAGCAGTCACTCATATTCAAGTGTTTTAACTGACTTATTTTTAAACATCAGATTCATTATTCGCGTATATTGGCTGTTTGTTTGCGCAGCACATTTAGAACATCGTGTTACACGTACCTGTCGAAATTACTGATAGATAAGCTGTCAGAATGTGTAATGTTTTCTTAACCTTCCAGACTTCACGAAACAAGCCAACAACAGCGCAGCCGAATCAAAATAAAGAGAAATAAATTCCAAGGTTGAACCTATGGACCCTAAATATTCATGGAATTTTCATTACATGTATGAGGCTGGTGTTGACTGAATCTAAAATAGGAAAGACGGAATATATAAAGTATATAAATTGGGTTTCAGTTTAAACTAAGAAAAATATAGCTGTCGTGCGTAGTCTTGTAGGAAGCAGAATGGGAACAAAAACTCTAAAATAAACAAATAAATACAATTATTATTGTCAAAACATATTAGAGCCACGTTTATTCAGCTTACTATTTGTAATGAACATAGAAAGGGGAAGCATAGGTTTGACCTGTTGCAACTTCAGCGCTTTGATTAGTAGTAGAATACTGACACAAAGCACAGCGCACCGCTCACCTGCCGATATTATTATTGACTTGTCTTATTTGAAGTAAGATGTCACTATCGAATGGTGTACTGGACTAAATATGTCACATGCTGCCTAATGGAGGTGCCAAAAGTCTTTGAAGCCAGCCAACGTATATGAAAAGACTGATGAATTCGGAAGAAGCGCGTCGGGTAGGTAAGTATAGAGATATTTGGCACTCGGTGCTCTCTGTCTACTCCGTAAAGAGCCTGACGTGACGATACAATAATAATTAATATTGTTGGGTTGCACGTTACTGCACGCGAGTTGTATGTATGTTCGTCCGCGCTTCCACGACGCGAACGAATCCTGTTTTGTATGTCCGAGTGTCGCCAAGGGCCGCCGACGGCCGATCGCGCGACGGAATGTAATCAAATGAGTGTAAATATGCAATGGCGAGATTTTATACCGACCTACATCCACAACTGGCAGCACGCCCGCGTTTTGTTTTTCTCAGGACATGGGAAACCGTCTATCATTTTTCACTGTTATTACACCACAGCGATTTATAAATTTAACAGCGCAATGATTCTGTAAAAGCTCGCGTGCGTCGGTACTGTATGCGAAGTTTTCATGATACATTTATGAAGTGTGCTTTTTATTAAAATCTTGTTAAATCTTTTACGAAATATTTGATAAAGAGTTTACTCCAACGAGTGCTTTACCGTATTATATTGTATGCTAGTACCAACAATAAGCAGAGCCAAAAGTATTCGACAAGGTTTAATGTTTAATAACCATGCTGGGCCCGGCCCGGCCGACTATGCGCATAAACCTTTTTAATCTGGGGGAGACCTCAGTCCAACAGTAGCATGATAAAAGGGTTGATGTGGAAGACCTAGACATGATGGTATGATGGTGGATTGGTGGTTCAACTGGATTCCGAAAGAACGAAAACGCGCATCATAATTGACCACTTGCACCGTTTAACCACACGTACGTCACCTGCACTTAATATTATCTGAACGAGACACATAACGGTTATTCATTTGCATTCAACTGTTAACGGATTTAATATGGAATTACCAATACGGGAGTAGCGTTTTTGGCGCACAAGGCCGCTGCGCCCGGAAACAGGCTGCTGATAAATCACTTTTAATCTAGAATCTAATAAATCTCAAAGTTTCGTTTTTTATAGCTAAGATATCTTAAAAATATTTTGTACAATATATTAATTTATTTTGCCTATTGTGTGTAACTATTATACGCGTGTTTCTCATGTCGCACAGTATAAAGAATATTATTAAAAGCTACCTATGTTACACTATAATCAGGTTTGTATTCATTGACGGAAAAAATGGTATGTTTATATTTTCATACATATAATTTTTTCAATAGGTATACTTTCTTTCATTACTTCATCTATGAGTTTATTCAGTTGTTTCTAATGACACCGGATAAAACAACAACGTATGACCTTTCCGTCATGTATTTTTTATTTTCCTATGTAGTAATCTAACATTTTGATATTTCGCACCTTAACTAATTGGAGCCGCGCCAAAAGTTGGAACATCCGGAGCAATCTGTCGATTCGACGGCTGTGGGACCAATGTTGTAAATTTTTAATAATAAAACAAAAATAATACCAAACTCATTATCGGAAAGTAAATAAACATGTTTGTCGTACATTTATTTAGTGTATACAAATATTCGTGCTTACTTTTCTTAATATCCACATGAAAATGTCTTGTGGGAATGTTTTGCGAAAAGGTTACTTAATGTTAACATTAAAGGGTACCGTTACTAGAATCCCAGTCCACTGCAGTGGGAAGGCTTTAGCCTACACCCATACTGCTCTATCTATACATATAGATCTATAAAGACGCTGAATAAGTCCAGATTTGGCTCAATCACCTCTGGCATAATATTTAGATACCAACTGAAATGTGAATAAATTAATTTTATCATAAAAGGGTTTTGTATAAAATGTATGGTTTGTATAAAATAAATGGAATATTTTGATATTTCAATATAAGTCTATTTCTAAAGATTAGTGCCTCCTTACTTATCTAGTTGTTATTAATACGTTTTTAATTCAGATCTACAATAAGAAACCTTTATATGCTGACCGTACCTAATTCTACGTACAATATTCTTTCACGATGTTATCCGAACAATGGCCTACGGCGCTGCTCTATTTGAATACTTGGTGTGTATATTAAATTAATTGCGCAAATATCTGAAATTTTATATCACAAAAAGTGCGTCAGTGCACACGTGTGTTGTGAATGTTGCCGCCCTATACACATTAAAATTAAATAATAGCTCAAGGCCCACGTTATTTCTGTTCCATATAGCAGCAGTATTGCGTTCCGCTGACTGTTACCCGTTTTTCTTGTCTAATTAATCTCAGCCAGTCACATCGTTATCAGATAAATGTCGCCGTAGGGAAGCTGATGTCTAAGTCGTTGGAAATTTAAAAATATTTAATAATTTTAATGTAAATATCGTCACTTAAAAGATCTTTTTTACAGCCACTGAACCTAACTCTATATTACTAATTTTTGTAACCATAATATATGAATTCCAAGTACACGCACCTGCACCTACATGTATCTTATAGTGAGTAAAAAAGTTTCATTCTGTCCTGGAACATGTCGCAGTACACAGTAGCCAATTTGATTCTACGGGGACGGATCCTAGGAAACGCAGAGTTAAAGTATAAAAGAATCTTATATTTATTGTTATCATCTTCATCAGCCTGTGTAAATCTGCCGCGTCTGTCCTCGGCGTGCCGCGGTCAGATTCATAAGAGCTATGAATCTGAATCTTATAAGAAAACGAAAAATAAAAAACCCATTCATATAAAGTCACATATAAAGGCAGTAATAAACTTAATTTATTCCATCGACTGCATCATTCCACGTTAATATCGCCAGCCCGCGCGCATGTGACCGAATAATTGCATACATTATAGTGCGTACAGTTCAGCACAAGTGACGCTGGGAGCGAGTAGGTGTGCGCCATTCAGCTGTACCAAGGCTTCGAGACTGCTGCGTTGACTGGCCGATTCAAACATCTTGTGCGTTCACCTTTATTTATTACGCGATGCTAATTAATTAATTATTTAATTGAAATGACATTATGTTTACTGTGCGCGTAATTTTATACGTTACGAAGTAAAATCACTCGAAATACAACAGAGAGAAGTGCGGCCTAGTGTTTGAACCCAGGACCTCTGGAGAAAGGCTGAATTTCAAAGCACTAGGCTATTTGATTTAGTATTTGGGCCAAATCCCTATCTATTTCAGACTCTAGAGTTTCGCAAACACTACTCAATTAATATGTCAGAATGCCTTCTGAAAGTGGTTCTGAGCTCACCCAACTTGTAGTATACTCATGAACATTTATGAAAGTGAATGCAGGATTAAGTGACACAAGACCACGTAATAAATTCATAGGATAAATATGTGAGGATTGATCGCTGGTATTTAATTGGCGTTGGCCCTAATACGTGACGTGTGATTGACAAACTGCCTGCTCCGCGCGCCCAGCTCCGTATTGCTCTTCAATAAATCTTAGCTCGAATTAAATGCCTATCTGATTCAGTCTGCTAGGATATAAAAACATGCCCATGTACCAATGTTATTGGACTTGTCCTACACCGTATCGCACACGCTGTCACGCTGGCTTGTACATATTTGTATGTATTTCCAAAAGCAGTTAAACTTTATTTGATTGAATTTTAAAGTTTATTAACCGTTCGTTTAAGAAACGTATTTGGATAGAACACTGCGCCGGGCAACTACTACTGATGAACATTATTATTTCTACCAACAGGCTGTTCCAATGTTACTGTTTCCAATTTTACCGTCTGTTTAAAGTATTGTATAATTCCCAAATGTATTTTGTGACATGTAAATGATGAGTAAATAAATATTCGAGCGTGCTATCAAAACATTGCAAACATGTAATCGTCACTAAATTATTTATCGCCGTCAGAAAGTTTTCACACTAAATATTAATGTCCGTAAAGTAGTTTTGGTATTTCAAAGTCTAATGAATAATTTAAGAGACAAACACAATGACACTCACACAATGCAGGGTAAATTGTTAAATAAATTGAATAATTTATTCTCCAATCTTAATTTACGTTCAATGAGAAATCTGTATGTTTACAGGTATACCAAATAAAATAAGGTTCCTTACCGGGAGGAAACGGATTTCTCGCAAGCATTCATCGAGTAAGAATCATAGAACAGCAACACAAGCAAAATTAAGCGGTCACGGAACGAGAGCCCCCCGTAGTAGTGAACAATACTTGAGTAATATTTTTGTAAGTGGAAATAATGTCCAAATTTACATTTTTTGTTGGAATATTCTTTATTGAAGACTGTTCATAAATAGAAGACCGCCTAAAAATATTAGTACTGGTTATAATTTAAAATGCGATCAAAGACAACGCGCCCCTTTATACACCGCCGCTCTATGAACAACCCTTTAGATTAAAATCAAAATTTAATTGACCATTTCATTTTACTTCTTTTTTTAATTCATTTATTAGCCTTGAGTGTGGTAAAGTACACGTGGAATAATTAATGCAATAACATTTTTCTCACATTTCACGATACATTTAATCGCTTATTTATAAGACTCTTCGTAAGTCCAATAAAATTAATCGCGTAATTCTGTACAAAGTGTTAAATTCCACACTAAATGTTCTATATAGCGAATCGGTATTTACAGACACCATAGGGGAGATATTTTTGAAAAACTTAATTAGAAGTCTTTATTATCGCAATAAAACCAAAAACAATTATTTTTAAAATTATGGTACGTTTGTCTGTGCGTTATTGCATTTAAAATTTAGGGTTTCTTTTATTTTAATACGTTAAAAAGATAAGTTAAATTAATTAGTATTGTCAAACTTTTATTTGAATAAAAAATACTAATCCGTTGATTATTTCAAAACTATAGTCATAGAGTGCAAAAGTAAAGTAATTCAACGTTTATAGGACCGCATAGCTGTTAAAAAGTGGACAGTTTCATACTTGTCTCTACCATTATATTTTGAGCTTACGTACATGTGGCTGAAGATAATAAAAAGAGATCAGTTTCAGCTGGACGTTGTCCCTAGGGCGAGGCCAGGCCTATAGGGGAATTCTGAGAATCCATGCAAACGGAGCCGCGGGCAACAGCTAGTCCTAAATACAAGTTAACAGGTTATTAACATTTAACAAGTTCCACAGTAACAGGTAAACTATCAATAAAAGTAATACAATTAGTGGAAAATAGCGCGCCTAATTAATTAGGCTCATTGAAGCTTTCCCGAAGGAAAGCGAAACGAATTGGCTATCATAATGTAACTGTTCCGCCTACGCACAATTAACCTTGTTTGTAATCATATTATTATACATTTGTAATTATATTCGAATATTTATATTATTATCTCGTCATGCCAGGTTTTTCACAGGGTAGACAGAGATCACCGATTGCCAAATATCTCTGCTTTCAGACCGCACGTATGTATCTCTTCTACATTTATCACAATCTTCACACAGACACGCTGGCTTCTGAGACTTCCAATATTCCAATCAGTTAGTATTTCATATATTTTGGTTAAAAGAGTCTTGATCTCCCTCGGCTCGATTCTTAACTCGTCCGAGTATCATCGTCTTAGCCCTTTCTTCTTCGTTGCAGATGAACCGATTATGTTGATCCTTGTTCACACACCGTGTTGAAACATATTTAAAGGCACAACCACTTCTAAAGATAAGCCCATGCTTAATAGTGGCATTCTTGCAAATCAATTCGTTGCGATTACACTGAGTGGCCTAACCTTTGAACAAAATCGTCGAATCAATGTGCCACTTAGCTAGATATAGGACAATATATATACTTAGCGCGTAAAATTGATTAAAACAACTGACCGAGTAGTGTTTAGCCGAGCCAGAACTACATTCTCGCAAGTGCAGTTGATAAAGCAGCTTCTCTGACCCCCGGCCGCAGTATCGCGCCGTATCGCGCCGCTCCGCTCAAATACTCAATAACAATTTGTCGGCTTCGACCGGTCGACGCGATAACGGCGGCGACCCCTTGAAGTGTCCAAACATAGCTACAGTTACAAAGGAAACTTTTATCTAAGCACGGAGGTGGATAAGTGATCGCATGTAATACCCGAGGATAATCGAAACATAAATGAAGTCATAAATAACATCATAATGATCATAAATTATTATTTATTGTAAGGTTAATATTACATTATTTCTAGTATATTATTTATTCCATTATTTTAGTGTCAGACGCTATTAAAATGACGATGAACGGCATAATTATACTCAGAAAACATTATTGATACTTGACTAAACTAAAAATATATTTAAACATATGTTTAAAAGTGAACATCTAAATTCAATTCATATTAATTCTTGTATTCGTGTTCGACTTTCAATGGTTATCTTCGTGTTGTCTAGTGTACTATTTTACTACTGTTCATGTAATAGCAGTGTAAAGTATCTTCGTGCAGATAGTTTAAACAAATCCATTGATATATGAGAGCAAGCTGTCCCAATTTAAATATCTCGACAGCGCATAATCGGTTGCTATGTCCGAAATGCATGTTTGCAGTTTATGATTAACAAGTGTGGTGTGTCTAGTGAGGTGGGCGGAGCGGAGAGTGAAAGCGACGTACAGTATTACTCCGTCAGTACTGGCGCTCATCACTTGTTATTGATTGTACGTAATCGGTTTAGCTTACGATCTTCTAATGGGCTTGTGGGTAAGAAACTACATTTTGTTTATCTTTATATGTGACAGGGAACGTTGTGTGGATGTGCTATAGAATCTTCTTCGCCGCAACTTCAGCGCTACCGACATAATTGCTTCGTAAATTGCATTATATCATTGGCTATTTCACAGCTATTTCGATATAGTTATAAATGATAAATAAATTGACCAAGTCGTAGATACAAAAAACACGACCGTATCATTACTTAAAGGAGTTACCCGAGTGTTATGAAAATTCATGTGATATGAACGTGCACGTTCAAGCAGACGAAGCAACTCAGCGGCAGCCTTGTGCTCAGCCTGTAGCAATCCTGGACTCCCCTCGATCTCCTTCAACAAGTCCATAGGGAGACTAGGCGTCTAGTCTGGCGCTCATCAGACCAAAAATTAAAAGAGTGCTTGGATATCCAGTACCTAACACAAGAGGAGATGCTTCATTTAATCCTTAGTATGTGAACTAAACTCAAGATTTTTCAGGTTATGTGAACATCGGCACAAATTCGCAACTTTGAATACATGAGCGTGTGGGTACTTGTGTAACATTTGCCACTCACTTGCGAAAACTCTTATGCATTTGATATTTCAGCGGGCTGATAGTGGATTACGTAACCCGCATCGACTGTTTGTCCGTAGCACAAAACGTCAGTTTTCCACCAAGGTGGCATAGAATCTGAGCAAATTTGCCGCCGCGTCGCGCGGCCCGTTTGATCTACGGACAGAATGTAATTAAAGAATTAATGATCCGATACGCGGAGGCTGTTTTATCGCAATTAAGCGTGCGCTATCGATCGACCCAGTTGCGTAGTCTGTGCACTAATTCACAAGTTCCAGGCCTTCATCCGCGTCTACTTGCGTTTGGTTTTAGCGAGTACTAAATTGAGCGCCAGGGTCGACCATGCAATTTTAATAAGTACGTATTTCAGAGTTAAGCAATTTCTAACCATATTTTTTTGCAAAAGATGTTCAATCTAAGGATAAAATCTAATAAGTCGCGTTATTGAGTACCTAAATTTTTAAAACTTTACTCTATTTTATGAATCGGATAAGCATTTAAATTCCCAAATTAACGTAACGAAACTGATAAATATAAATGTACCACATTTTAGGTTCATGTAATATTTATACTGACTTCAATATTCAAATCAACTTATTCGTTTATAAAACATATTTCTCAATAGTTGACATGACATTTAAAATAATATTTGTTAATATGAAATAAAAATTGATTAACCTACAACAGCTACGCAGTTTTGCAACATCCTGAACTAAAGTATCTTACCAGTTATTGTAAAAGAGCGAGGAAATTTATAAATATAAAAATAATAATAATCGACCCATTAACATTCCACTGTTGGAATACGGGTCTCCTCTCATGTTGAGAGGGTTAAGGCCGTAGTCCTCCACGCTGGCCAAGTGCGGGTTGGCGGACTTCACACACATTAGAATTTTTTTTTCTTTTTTTTTCACATAATGGTTGTACCCAAGTGAACTGGCCAAATCCTGTCCCAAGCGAAAGTCGACTCAGAAAAAGGTACCGGTGAACGTTCTAATGCTGGTGTAATACACTACTGCTTCCTAAGATCTGGCCAGACGATTACTGCAGAAGGGCATTGTCAACAATGGGAAATCATGATGGAAAAGCTAGCCGTTAAACAACCGAGATTGATCAATTGCTCCAGCTCACTCCTGCTTCACGACAACGCTAAACCCCATACTTCAAAACAAACGATTGCTGAATTGGAGGAGCTGCGGTTGAAATGTCTCCGAAACTCACCATACTCCTGGAACCTTGCTCCAACAGATTACATTTTTTTTCAGCATTTGGACAATTTCTTACTAGAGAAAAAATTCAACTCCGACGAGGCAGTCCAAACCGCCTTCAAAGAATTTGTTGATTCTCGCTGCCACAATTTTTTCAGCAAAGAAATCAATGAACTACCTATGAAATTACGAAAGTGCATAGATAGTAATCGTACATATTTCGATTGATTAACTATATTATTTCATAATTTTTTTCCGTTTCATTTTCTCCTTATAAAACGCTAATTTCATATGTAAGGACCTAATATTACTTAGGTGAACACAAAAATTATGAGAAAGATTGCTTTTGGAATGGCCGAGACATTGGGCTGAGACATGCTGATGGTGATATACAAAAACACGAATTCGAATTCTTTAAAGGTAGCAGCGGAGTAAGAAGGCTTAAGAAGAATAGGAATTAACTGATACAGTTAAAT
>DWJK01002505.1:0-14530 GCA_018248815.1 Croniades pieria auraria
CCGGCCTCAACCCCCTCAATATGGGAGGAGAATCAAATTCCAACAGGGGAATGCTAATGGGTCGATAAAAAAAAAAAAAAAAAAAAAACGAGAAATTAGGATCTCACCACTCCAAAAACAGCCATGAAACTTAAATGAAAATATTTCTTTCCTAACGTTTTTATTAGGTTTAGACTTGCCAAGGAGGTACATTTTATTTGGACATGGTCCCGAATGTACATATGTTGGTCTGTTATTCATATCTAAATACCACAGGAAGAGGGACGTTTTTAACTGGTCATCATAATTTGTTTTTAAATTTATCGAGCCAAGTTGTCAACATTTACTTAATACAATGTTTATACTACCTGCATCTTAGCTCGAGCACTAAGTAATTTTTGTATAATATTTCATATATTATCTCATTGTTTTAGGGCGGTAGGTGGATTTAAAAAGTATATATTGTTAATTAGTGGCCTGCATCATTTCGCAAAGTTCAAACTATCTTAATAGAAAATAATAATATAACTTCAGTAATTTTGATTTGAAAATAGAACAAAGAACGCAATTGGAATTTAAATTTAAACGGAGTGCGGAAGCCGAACTCCAGATAATATAATATAATTAGTAACGTATAAAGTAATTTCATATATTTAATTTATTTCTTGAATTTCAATAAATAAATAAATCATAAATATGTTATATCCCATGCTGTTAATATTAATAGTATTTCCCCAAAACCGTTGTACCAACAAAAAGATCTGACAATATATCATTTGACATTTGAACAGAACCGGATACAACAGTATTTACTAAAAGCCTTACGAAACTAAACTAGATCAGTATTACGCTCGACTCACCTTTCAAATCGCGCGGATATCCAAACGGAACTCAAAGGACAAGGTAGTGTGTAGACCTAGGACATTTAACTAAGCCAGCGCACGCTGCTTCGGTGAATAACAGTTAACATAAATTAGGTTAAAACTATTAAATGTTCTTGCAAATTTAATGCTGGTTCATGTTTAGTTCATAGCTATACATAATATTGGTTGTCTTCAAAAACTTGATAGGTATACTTTTAGTGTTACCGAACGTTACTCTGAACCTGACGAACTTCCAACCTGACGAACTTACCTGACGAATTCTCCATTTTAATCTCAGAGGCGGGTGAAGTGTATGCGTTCGTATCTTTTCTATCAAAAAATGTCCAGTTTTGGTTTTCAATGTTTTTCAATATCTTGCTAACTAGGGAATGAGCCAGCTGATGGTGAACGTAATCACTTACGAACAGTTAGCACAAGAGTTGCCAGATCAGGCCAGACATAGGAGACTATCTTTGCTTGTATTTCACTTAAGTAAATTCGTGTTATAATAGGTCACTGGAGTTGATCAGTTGTCAGAAGTAATAATAACTGCTATTGACTTTACAGCAGCCTACTTTAGTTAGGACCATAACTAACAGCTATAATTAAAGTTAGTATTCATTAGTACACTAACTAGATTAATATTACGAACTGTCTTATTACAACAGTGTTATTCAAAGTCGGTTAAAAGTGAAAATCAGTGAGGGGTGGAAATCGTTTTTGATCACTGCTTGCTCATTCATTATTTGCATAAAAATAGATGAACTTCGTGACTATAGATCGTTAAACCGTGACATATAACAAGCGATAAGTGGTGGAACTAGATTAAGTATAAGTCAAACACTAATAACTTCATCTAATCCCAATGATATTGTAACTCTAAGTCGCTGTGATTGAAACCTATCTATACTCATTTATATATACTCGGAAGACTACAATCTTAAGATGTGTAATAGTCAAATACACTTAATTTTTTTTAATTTATTTCTTATACGATGGTAAGCCGAGAACAATTTTGCAATACATTTAACAAAGTGCGATAAACTATAAACGGACATTAAGAAAACTAATTGCAGTATAACAATATACATTTCAAGGTTAAAGCTTAAAACCTCAGTGTGTAATTACGTGTTCGTAGTTAGATGACACATGCGCAAGCGCAGTTAGATAGAGAGCGGCGCGTTTATCTCGCTCGCACACCGGATTTGGCAAAAAAACACCCTCGCATGACCCACTTAAGTGGCTTTCGTGTTCTTGGCCCTCAATTTTATTATTATTTAATATCACGGTATTTTGTAATGTTAGTACCTAAGTCAACAGACGATGAAGACTGGCAAGCCAACGCCTGGTGTTTTTATACTCCCTTCAGACATGGACGTTGAAGGTATTATTCACAAATATTCCGCTAGCACTCTTGGATATTTTTCCGGGACATCTGGTGTCTTGATAACGCAGACCATATAATTCCAAACCAGAGACCATAGCGATCAATTTATTATACTCCATAGGTTGTTACCATATCGAAAATCTATTAGTTTATATTTGCATAGTTCATACAACTGGTACATTTTTTTGTGGAGCCTTCTAAAAATATTCATGCACTGATTGTTTCGTTCGAAAATAAAAAAAGAATATAAAAATAGAATTTATGCATCAATTACTTGACAAATCAAAGCAACGTTTTTTCAAATGTCATTTGTAAATTTGACGTCCATTGCCACGTAATGGCAACATCCCTCGATTATTATTAAAAAAGTCAGCATGTCCGTATGTCGGTTGATGGGAGTTACTGCAGCCCGTGAACCGTGAAGTGAGTCAGTCGGGGTCAACGGTTGTCGTGGGAGATGGGTGTCTTTTGTTTTCTTAAACTTGTTACTAAATGTGGCATTGGTTCATGGTGTGTTCTTTTTAGGTTTGTCAGGTTTTTGTATGAATGAAGGGGGAAGCAAATGTGCTGGGAGCAGCGATAGGCCTCTACTGTTTATAGTGTCGGGAAGTTATCAAAACCAGAGTCACAGTAGAGGACTGTGAGTGTTAATTTAGTTAATATTATTTATTACCAAGACACTCACTTTGTATTTAGCAATAACAAGACTGCAAGAATGAAAATAATAGAAACATTGTTTCTATTAGTATATATGTATAGGAGTGAAGTCTGTGATAGTCAATATCTACACTAATAGAGGCTGGTTACTAAAGCGTTGCTACTCCTAGGGATTGTTTGATGATATTTCCATAATATGTACTTCAGAATATTTACCGAGCCTACGAAATTCATGTGGGATTTTTATTAGAATTGTATAGTTTATATGTGGAACGTAATAATGCAGGCCGCGTTGAGGGTACGCGTGGCAGAGGCAGGGCGCCCATGACGTGGACGAAGCAGATAAAATCAGTCCTGGGTGGACCTGTCCATGACTGCCCGAGAAAGGCAGTAATACTCGACGAATGGCGGACAATTGTAAAGTAAACCACTGACCCTGGAAATATGACCACGAACACTCTGCCAAGAGTGTAACGCGAAAGAAGAAGAATGATGTGTTTTAATGAGTGGTTTTTATGACATCCACAGTATATTTGTATAACTCAATAATGGCCTGCCTACACCTATGGAAAGTAGGCGAGTCCACATACGCGTATGTATGTTCGTATTTATAATAACTTTACTTTCAATTATTTTAAATTTGCCTTCCTTAGTCAACCTTTTTGTTATAGTTTCGCCCATTTCGTTTTATAACATAGAAATTAATATATTCGTGTAGATTTGCATTTTTTTAAGAAGCGCCAAAAAGTTGGAAGCGTAGCTTTTGAAAACGTTGAACATTTTTCATTAGAATAATTTGTATATTCACATCCTCATATTCCAGCAGGAGCATGAAAAACAACGTAATGATATCCCCATTGAATAAACTTCGCAACTCATGAAGCGTTTTCAATAAAAACGCGTAAAAACATACATGCAAATACGTATACATGAATAATACGGCGGTAAAAACACTGAAATACCGGCTTCAAAGTGAATTAAGCAGTTCACACAGTAGTTTCATGGAGTTAATGAAGCCTATGACAGGTTCATTATGAGGAAGAAATATTATGTATTTAACAAGCCATTTTTATGTAAGTTCTTGATCCGAGGTCACTGTAATATGCGATTGAATTGAATTCGATCGCTTTCATTAAACTTGGTATAAGGAGCCTGTCATTTTTGTTCATGATTATTATTTAAGATGAGTTCTTATTTTGTTGTATTAGTATTAATCCAATTGTTTTTTAACTAGGTAGGTACTATTTTTATAAATTTGTTTACCTCCATTTTTATGCAGAATCATGCATTGTGATAATATTAGTAAGTGAATAAACGTGTTTCTTCTTTTTTTTAAATACAATGTTTTATTTATTTATTTTCAAACAATACAAATAAAAAAACATACTAAATAAATTATGTACAATGGCACAATAGTTATTTTACAATGGCACAATAGTTTTTTCACAATGGCACAATGGTTATTTCACAATGGCACAATAATATACCTATAGTATGAAACACTTCATCTCAACATGTAATAGTAAACACCTGTAGTTTTGGTACAGAATGCTTTGATCAAAGGTACTCCATCAATTGCCACACACTTACCTGTCGCTACCTAGTAATGATAGAACTATAGTCCGTTTTTGTGGTAGGCAGACACGCCAATACATAAAATTTTCAAGTATAAATTGCAACGCTGGAATTCTTTTTAATCTGTGATCGACGTATCAATATAGTTTTACGCTTTTTATTCTGAAAGGAGACCCATGTCCAATAACTTGATGATAGAAACACAGAATAAATGATGATGACAATGATAAAAATATAGCTGCATCTAATATCAAGCAGGATAAATTACTACCTATGATTTTGACATTTAAAGGATGGGTGTCATAGTATATTTCTTAATACATATTTCACTAAGGGATACAATATCACAACTGTGATTGCTTAATGGAAGAAATAAAGGCACAAAAAAAGTTTTCCCACATATAATCGAAAAGAGTCATGAGAATTATAAAAAATAAAAAGTTTTAAGTTTTAAATTTGGAATGTCTAATTTCATTTCTCTCTTTTACATATACTTACAACATAAACTACACAAACGTAAATACGAGGAGACTTGTGATACAATCATTTCTCTCGCGTATAGATTTAACTGGGAATCATACCAGGAACGGAACGGGTTGTAATAATGATGGGTGGAGACTGGTCATTTGTTGTGGCATGCGGAACTGGTCCTGCCACTGACCGTAATTGCTAGGTCTTGTTACAATCCAACCAGGTTACAACTACATTGGGTTACAGGTGACTATTCATTTAATAATGAGAAAATGTCTTGAAAAACTAAGAACAGTAATAATCATATCCTGGAGTGGGATGGTCACCTGGACCCGGACTAGGCAGAGCCTGTGTTATGGTGACCAGTCAGCTGATAAACACTTACCTGTGCACATTTAATAATTCTTATGTACTTATATATATAATTCTGTATCCTGCAACGGAAAAATTAATTGTGTTTGTATCCCACGTATTTGTCCTGAGTGCGAATTGAACCTAGGACTCCCGCCTCTGTATTCACGAGAACGAGCCACTAAAGTGACGGGTCAGACCTGTACAGTAGTTTAACGCAAAACAATAAGACTGAAATATTAAAAAAAAAAAACAACATATTGAACATATTACTGCGTAATAGAATTCTATTAGAGAATGTATAAGTCCCAGTTGTTACAACAATCTCTGTTCCAGAACCTACCGAAATGTGTGGGCCACTGACAGTAGACGAATGTAAATAAAATAAATATATACATATAACAGTGTATAAAGTCCAATAAACGTGTGTTCAATTTAAGAACACCTATCGCGAACAAAACTATTTTAATTGGAACACACATTTAGGTGAGTTTTATAGTTTTAGTAAGAAAATGGGTAGCGGGTTCGATTCGATAATTAGGGGGATATATTATGTTGTGTAATTATAACTCTCCCACGGGGCATGAATAGGGTTTGTTCATGGGTTGCGATCGGCGGTCGCTGGTGTCTTAAGTTCGAGGTGCATATATACAGGCTGTCCCTAATTTGACTTATATCTATTTAATTTAAATTATTTATTTTCTCATTAAGCTGTCAACTTTTATTTGTATCGAAATATTTGCATTGGATATGAACAGTTATGTTTTAAGAAATACGATACTAAAAATGTTTTAATTGTATACTTGTGTCTTGTTATTTTCCTTGAGCGTTTCCTTCACTACTGAAAACGTAGGTGTTGATGAGTCACTCGCGATTGTACTCACGCCAGTGCTACCTACCACTTAGGCCGGTTTTGGATTTCTCTAAGAGCTTCTGTAACGTGGATACCAGTGATAAGTTTTACTTGGTCGCATGTGTATTGACTAAGGCTATTGCATTTATTCCATTTTATAAGTGTAATACTAAATTTACGGGCTCGTAATAAGATATAATCTTATATATACCTTGCACGGGTGTAAAGACAATTATGCAAGCAGTTAATTGACTGTTTGTTGTTATGGTTAGTTCCTGGTCTATAGGCAGAAGTGTGGGTTCGAATCCATTCATCACAAATATTAGTATTATTAACCATGAGTATACATTCATAGATCATAGATCGAAGAAGTATGTTGCGTCTCTTCTCAGGAGAGTTTACGCCATGGGCTACCACGCTGGCCCAGCGTCGCATAAAAAATTAATGCTCTATTGCATTACTTAAAACATAAGTTTTATTTTGCATTAAGCTTTAATTCTAATACAATTTTTGCAATCGTAACGTTACTAACATTTTGAATCACCTGTAGCTATGTTTATCTGGTAACCCTACGCCGTCACACTCTGGGGCGCGCTGTGTGACCATCCCACGGCTCTCGGACAATCTATCTGAACTATCTTCACGGTGTTGCCATGTCTGGTAGCCGCGGCGTCTGTGGCGAGAGTAATTAGAGGATTGATTGCTCCAATTTTGTTAATATTCCGAATTAGTTAATTATTCCGAATAATTTTAATAATAATAGATGATAATATGCTATGATAAACGAATTGCCCTGTAACCTAGATATCCACCAGTCTATACTACAGCGACATAATAAACGACACTCCCGGCCTCCCAGAGCTGCTGCGGGATATACTTGGACCCAGATGTGGGACAAAAAAAGCATTATATTTGTGATGTTGCCGTCACCAATTCTCTTTTTATTGTCACTATCCTGGAGAACATTTTATCACGCTTTATCGTGAATCCAGATATTTCCCGGAACCTTCAACCAGTTTAAAATGATTGCAATATTTATTTTATCTTCCGTTATTTATCTACAATTTTTTTTTTCTAGGGAGCATTTACTACTGTGCCTTCTAAGGCATAATTTAATTACATCTATACAAAGACTTTATGACCAGTCTTAGTTCAAATTAAGAAAACATCCATCGTCTTAATCCTACATGATATATATATGAATATAGTAACTATCCTAATTCGTTTATCAAGTGGTTGCAAGCCCGAATGCTAGTTGAAAGATCCTGGGTACGATTTCCGGGTCGGCTACTATAGGACTTACATAACTTTTTAGTAGAATATTCTAGTAGGGACTCGGAGTCTGGATCTGTCCCTGTTCTATGGCAATTAGCTCAACACCTACTCAATGGTAGGACGTCAATATAACTGGTGAACCACAGGAGCGTACTATACCGCTCTGCCTACCTCTTTGAGGGATTATAAGCGTAATGTTACATTTTAGCTACAAAGTGGTTAAATATTTTGCAAGTGAATATACAGTTAAAACTTTCAAAATAATACGAAGTGTAACACAAAACATTCTGAACTGTTTAAGGGCTTAAAGCGAACGGCGCAGGTGTCAACAATAGCAGAATACTTACACTCGGGGACACAAAAAAGTGTACCATGCGTTTAATAAAATATTTTTACGAAAATAATTCGTTTGGATAAAAGATATGTGTAAATAATTGCTATTGTTACCAGTATTTATGCGTTTTTATGGTAAAGGAATTAATTATATTTAGTGTAATGACAGTTAATATTAACGAAAAATATTTGATATTGTACTATACACAGCGACAGAATAACAGTAGCCTTCTGAAACGCTATGCAGGTCAATACGTTTTAACCACTACTTATCTAATGGTTAATGCAATAACATATTAAATTCACCACTTCTCTGTCCCAATACTTAAAAGAAAAAGGTAAAAATATAGTTGAAAGTTTTTATATCCCGCGGTATACGTACCACCTGTTTGGCCTGAGGATCCAATACAAAAGACGTTACAAACCGTTTACACCATCCATTACTTATTTACAAGGGAAATACGTTACAAAGTTACGTTTAAAGCCTGCATTGGATGTTAATATTGTACCTATAGGTTTTATAAGTGAGTTGCGCGGTTGTGTTGACGAATGTTCACATTAAATGGAGACCATCTGTCGATGAGTTTATATTTATGTTTTTTTACATTAAAGATGTTTCTATTGTATTAGTCTGTGGACTAATGTAGGTATATAGCAATAACAATAATTAACTAATCATGTCACTGACTGTTTTATAATAGTGACTTTTGTTTAGTAAGAACTGTAATAAAGAGGTTTATATACACTAACCATTTAACCTCTACACATTTAACCTCTTTAACTATACCTTTACAAATTTCTTACATTTTCTTTTGCACATACTTACCAGATATTACTTGAAATACATGAATCCTGTTATAATAAGGAAATGTAAAGATTAATATTATATATGTGCTTCACTTATAAACAATCAATATCTGTGATTTGCTGCTGCTGCATAACGGCAGAGTTACTTATATGTAACCTGTAACCCTTATCCTTAGCAGCGAATCCTCAATGAACAGTTCTATCACTTTACGACTTATATTATAATAAAAGTCTTCAAAGTAACACTCATTGCTTCATAGAAGAGATCCTAATATTTCTTATAGTTTTATCGTAGCCGTAAATAAATCACATCCCCATTTCAGTGGACTACTCGACCATCATGTTTACAAGGAACAATAGATCTTACGATGTATTTAGTTATTATTTGAGAACAGGACCGCCGGGGAACATCCGGCTCGAAGGACCAGATATAATTTATTGTGTTAAACTACAGAGCGTTTTAGAAACTGGGTTAAGTTAAACTGTATTTTAGGTATCGGGCGGTCCACTTCGTTGTTTGTTTTCAGATAAATGAAATTTCATATATAACGATATAAAAACACACGTGGAATCATACCTATATCTTAGACACGATTTCTATACATAGCAAAATCAGCTAAAAGATGCTGTATAAGCTTTAGTTAATTACAAATTATGTTTAAAGATATTAATTCTCAAAGAGACAATACGTCACTTATATGAGAAATGAATATAAAGTAAATTAATAAGTACATCCGTTGGTCTATACTCGTCTAACTTAGTTTTTGTAATAAAATAATCATAATAGTAATGAAGTAAAATAAAATGAGAAAAAAATTCAATACATTAAAATAGAAGAAATGAAAGTAGATTTTCAAAAATTAATGGTCCCGTAAAAAGTAATCAGCCAACTTAGCCTTAAATACGTTAGATGAGTTTACATTTTTATCTGTGCTGATACTTTATTATATAGTTGTGCTTATGTTCTGATTTTTTACCGTAGGAGGTTCTTATTTTGGATATTGCAAGGAAACTTACTCGTCGGCTGGTTCGTTTTCTATAAGGTTTTGATTTCTGAAGGTAATATTTTTGTAAATGGTTTTGTTGAGAATTGTTCCGATAAAAGAACGATACACATAGTAATGATATAAAGCACCTATGTCTATTTATATTTGCAAAGTTTTTCTCTTTACTTGACAAGAATAAAGCAAATATAAGTATTTAAACAATATCCATAAGTGCCTTCTTTTCCACAGACAATTCCAGCTACTCACACCCCCAGCGAGTTGCAGGACGTAAAATCGTCTGTATCAATATTATACAATAGAGACTCCTCCACTGAAAACATTAGCGCTCGACTCGCCGTAATATGATTTGCGAGAGTATCCGGCTCGAAGGACCAGAGATAATTTATTGCGTTAGCTCTGGGACGGGCACTTATGGGACAAGAGACTGAACCGATGATAGTTTTAATTTTCATCCCGCTTTCCTCTTGCTTTCAGTGCTTTAAAGCATTTTGAATCGTAAAAATCATAAAAATTAGACGTAATTTTTTATGGCTGAGTAACAATAGAAGTTAGTTGTCATCATTGGGTATTTAGTTATTATTGGCTTTTTACATACAGTTGTATGTATATACATATGTATATGAACGTTAGCTATCCATTTTGCTATTTAAAGACAATTACGCCGCTATGGTGCACATTATTAGTTCAAAATAATACTTCGCTTCTAATTAGGGATTATTAAAAAAACGTTATTTAAAAAACTCGCGTGGTTATGTTTCCGCCCGGGATCGAACCGGGGACCTTGTGCGTGTGAAGCACACGTGATAACCGCTACACTACGGAAACTGTACCCTGTGGTACAAAATTATTAATCACACTCTGTATTTAAAAAAAGGATTAAAACTACGACTTTTATTTTACTAACATTTACTATTTCCACTTCATCCTAGCTTAAGCCGGTCACGTTCCGCTGTGACTTTGTCCGATGTCCAATATCAGGGAAATAAATTGAAGTATTAAGGTAAACAAAGATTAGTCAAAAACTGGACAAAATGAGTTGAACACAACTATTTAAATAAAAGAAACACGTATTTGTTTTTCCAATATAGAATATTTTCATAATAAAAAAAAAAAAAAAAAATTCGAGCATAATAATCAGAACTAAAGCAAGTCAATTGCATTCCGTTTCCAACACATAATCAAATATTTCACTCATCAATTACATCAAAACCCTTGAACCGATATTTTTGTACAATATGCTCGTCAGTCAATTAACCCCAGTAATACTTATTATTCCACACTCACGTTTACTTTTACTGTTACATCGTAATAAGACAATTTAAGAGAAATTTTATTAAAAGACAAAAAAGTAACATGTCGACAGGAGCTGCCGCCCGCCGGCCGCGAGGCGCACCGCCTACTTTAAAATATCTACATACATACAATATACCTATCATATAATTAGATGTTTGTTGTTAAAATGATTAATTAGCGTATTTCAATATAAATCTCTGAAAATAGCGACAATATGTCATTGAAAAACTGTGATACATATTATCGTTGATATAATTATTTATATTTAAACCTTAGAAATTTCATGTTCATCACACAAATAGTTTTCCTGTGTGGAAACCGAACCTGTGACCTTCGGCTCAACAGTCAGCGTCAGTAGCCACAGCACCAACGGGCCAGTCATAATATTCACAAATTAAACATTTTAGTATAACCACAATGCCAGTTGGGTATAGTTTATAATACAAATAACAAAAGTAACGCTTACGTTAACAAGATAATGTGTTTTGGAAAAATTCCCATAGATGTATTATTACCCATTTAAAAATACGACACTAGTCTTTACTTGCACCGTCGCTTGTAGGCTTAGGGATGTGCGAGATATTATCCACCGTAAAAAACTAACGAACATGACAGATGACATAACGAGTTATTAGATCAAAACACTATCAAAATCGATCTTTCTTTGCGAATGACCAGACACGTGCAATCAGACTCCACGAATTATTTCTTCAGGGTCTGTACCATGTACTATATACATATACCTCGTAAGTAATACATAGTCATACTTTTTAATACTACAGCCACGTTAATTAAGAGCGTCTATAGGTTAGTGGTTCACATTATTCATGCTTATTAGCGATAACATCGCCAGTTGTATTGTCTTGTACCTGTTTATATTGTTAATATTTTTTCTGAATGGTGTACAATAAAGTGACTCATACAATATCAAAAGGCGGCAATATTCACTATTGGTCAAAATACGAGTAGACCGGTATTAACGTCATTTTGTTACTCTGTGAACATAGAGTCTGTAGACCAATACATAAGGTGAAAAATACGGCGATATCCCATAAAAAATACACATTAAATATAAAGATATGCATTCATTTATTTTATTTATTTATTTATTAATATTATGTTTTATTTAAGTTCTCGTTTATTCATTCTATCATATTCTAACCTTATACTAATGAATTAAATATGTTTTTTTTTTCTAGCTTTTTATGTACATAAATATGTACATATACATATATATGTGTGTATATGTGTGTATATGTGTGTTGTGTATTTATTTATAAATGTATACTGTGTACGCGCTAGATTGGCCTTATCTATTGACTTCTCCACCAGCGGGCTTACTGGAAGACATTTCAGTGTGGAATAAGTAGTGCCCTTGTACAAGTGTTCTTGTGTATGTTCCATTATTTTTACTGTGTGTACATAAATAAATTAAAAAAAAAAAACATTGTTTCATATATGTCTCATAGCCGTAGTTTAAACATAAATTAATATGTTGTTTTTTATTAAATCTAACATTGTGAATATCGTCGCCCTTGATATGAGTCAAGTGTATTTTATTATTGCTAATTAAACGAGTAGTATTAGCCGCGGTGAGCCAATAACGGTTAGGCCAATTGTTTACATCACCAGCTATATACTGCACACATACGCATCACATCTGTCCGGCTGCACCTGCGGGTATCGACCTGTTACTGACGCTTTTTATATGTAACCGGTTTGTATGACGCAGGACGGCAGTGAGCGAAATGTTGCCAGTAAAACAGTACAGCAAAGACTTGACTTTTAGTTTTATTGGCGGCAAATAAACAGCTAAGAATTTTATACATGTTCTATATCATACATGTTCTATGTAATTAAATGATTTTAGTGAAAACTTTCTGATTTTTGTGTATATATTTGATTTTTATCATGTAATTCTATAGTCCGTTTTCCAAATAAAAGTAAATACATACTTTTAATAATATTTATTATCTTGTGCCTGAAATGTCGGTTTTAGTTAGTTGGAGGCAGAAATTGTCTAAACTTCGGCTCATCCGAAATAACCGTTTATCACTCGGATATATTCTTATATTTCTAAAAATATTAATATTATGCCTAATGAAAGTTTTTCAACTAATCTCATCGGACAATATTCTTTTAAGTTAGAGAGAACACCCGACTTAGTTTAAACAAAGTATTTTACTACATGGATATCAACCGTGGCCGTTGGTTTTAATTTCAGCTCAGACCTGACACGCTTCTTTTATATTCATCACACACACACAGGCCCATACACACATGCACACATACATACAAACACGCATGCACGCACGCGCACACGCACACACATATATACACGCACAAGTCTAATGCACTCTTTACTTTGCCGTAACTGAAATACGCCAAACTTAACTAATAAAAACCTATATATTTCTTAAGTTTCTCATTATATGTGACAGTGTATTTATGTCTTATGAGAAATAAAGAATCTTTAATCTGAAACCGATCACACGCGGGTCCATTTCAGAGACTTCCCATTCCCCCGTCAGCCAGTAACTGACCTTTTTATTAATAATATTAAAGCAATGAAAGGGGAAATCAATAACTTATATAAACTTTTTTCTTCACGAATTCGAATATTCGACGATGTTGTGTTCTACGCCCTACCATTAAATAGTGAGTAAGCCTATTGCCACATACTGCGCACAAATCTAGACCCGGGGATAGAACCCAGGATCAGCAGTCGCACTTACAACCACTCGATCAATGAGGCGGTCTATATTTATATTTTTGTCATTATTTGTTTTACTGCTTCCATATCGCATGCCCCCTGCGGGCTCGATCAAGCCGCTACGACCGGACGTGAGCCGAGTTTTTTTTTTCGTATTGTGACATCATTGGGTCTGTCTATTTAGTTATCTGTGGCCTGTGACTTGTAACGATAGTCAGCATGTAATTGAGATGATTTTAAGTCATTTTTGGTGCGGTACCTAGAGTTTGCAAATGTTAACATATTTATGCTAAAATATGACTGGTCATCGCACAGCTGCACATATAGCCGTTAACACGTCATTTCTCACTTCAGCGTAAATCAACACTTACAGTTCTAAAGATGCCCTAGTTCTTACGTGATCATCGTCGTCGTCATCATCAGCCTGTCTCACACCGCTGTTCATTAGGGCACTTTCAAAGAGGATTGTTGTCCAAAATCTCCAAGCTAGACATACAAATTGAACATCGCAGCGTACAGCTTCTTTCACTGTCTATGCTGCTGCGTGGACGAACAGGGCTGTGGCTAGGCTTGCTGTGATTTCTTGACTGAGACGACTAAGACGTAACAGTAGTGTTAAGACTTATTAAAACATTTAGAAATCTTTTTATTGTTAATAAAAGTACTGTAATGAGTTGTGTTGCTAATCTCTTAATGCGGTTCATGCGACCTGTTGTCGTGGTTAAGATAAAGAACGAACAAATGTTACGAGGTATACATTTCATTTTTTATACGAGACCGAGCAAAACTTGTACATAACAATTAATACTAAGTATCTAGTTCTTAAAATCTTTTTCGTCTCACAGTTAAATCGTGTTCAATATTCTGTATGTTTATTTCGCAATGTCTGGCACAGTTTCCGTAGTGTAGCGGTTATCACGTGTGCTTCACACGCACAAGGTCCCCGGTTCGATCCCGGGCGGAAAC
>DWJK01002506.1:0-14529 GCA_018248815.1 Croniades pieria auraria
AAGATAAATGTCCTGAACGAATCAATTAGGTACTTTAATATATATATATATATATATATATCTATATATATTTTAAGATAAATGTCCTGAACGAATCAATTAGGTACTTTATTATCACAGAATACAAAATTTCTACAGGTAGATATGTGAAAATTAGTTAGAACTGTTTTTTGTTGAGGTCGTAACCACTTTGGTACGCTTCATTAAAAATTCATCCCTTTTGAAGTTATTTCTATTTTTTGACAATTGGTTGTTATGATACTTGGTTGACTGATGGTTTTCATTAAAAATCGACCGTTTATTATGGGAAGGAAGAAATTCGTTTCGTACAAAAATCTCACTTGATAGCGCGATGTGCGCAGACAAATTTACGAGAGCACAATGTCCATTACGTATAACTATAATTTTTAAGATTCAAGTATGACTTATTATTATATATTTACAAAACTATTCAATTTAGTGTCACATCGAAAAATAATGAGTTCCACATATTCTATCCAATATAAATGCAAACCACAAACAAACTGAATGATAGAGATTTGTTTTTTAAATATATTCATTACTAAAGACGTGTGTTACCGTAATTTGATACGACAATATAATATAAAAGATATTTATTAATGTTCGTGTATAAATACGGCGGTATTGATGCAACGGATAATTTAAATGAAACAAAAGGAGCTTCAACAAATGAAAGAAATTTATTGTATACAGGTTTTAAATATCCTCGCACATTCTTACACCTGCCTAACCAGCCACGTCAGTAAGATATTTAACGTAAGATATAAGTTTCTTATAGATAAAAGGACATGACATAATATGAAAAAGATTTTTTCCACCTCAAATGATGCTAAGTAAGATACAATAAATGTATTGGTATGAAACGGTTCGTCTACAAACATACATCGTGTACAATTCCACAATTTCAAATCAACTTTTTTATGTCGCCTAGCGACCTTTTTGGACGTTACTTTTAACTTTTTTATTTTATCAAAAAATCTCAGTCGAATCGCCGCAAGCTTAGCTTCCAAAATGTTTCTTTCACATCTAAAAATTTGACTAGATTCAATACAAGTGTTGTGCCAATCCCAGATTTTGACGCCGATTTTACGTTTTTTTCAACTGTCTCGCAAAACAGTGGTTGAGTTATTTAAGTTAGAAACAATCAATAAACCTATAAACATCACTTTTCTTACTGAGGAAGTGAATAATATATAATATCTATAATAAAATAATCATTGAGTCGCTAAAATCAACGCGAATTCATCATCTGTAATGACAATTAAACAATAATAATAATAAAACTAAAGGAACAAAATAACAAAAAATAAAGAGGCGAGTAAGGTATACTGAAAAAATATTCCATTAAAACTTGTACTCAATAATTACATAACAATCTTATAATTTGATCTTGTTAGCTCCTTTAGCGGTTTATATATTATTAAAAAAAACATGAGCCATTATTGAGGAAATAACAGCGTCTTCTCTAAATACATTGGTCCATTACCTGATTCCTTATGTGTATCCAATCACAAATTAAAAAAAAAAACTTTGCGAAGACAACACTCTCAAAAGGAAGAAATGTTTCCCCCAGCAGTGTGATGTGTATCAGTTGTAAGCGTTACATTTTATTTTCAAATAAATACACCGTGATTATATGTCGAATTTTACACTATCCATTGTTTTATTAAAGATAACACTATAATTAATATGTCTAAAAGTAAATGCTTCGTGTTGTACATAATTTTTTAAATCGAACGCAGCGTTGTCCCGCTACCGGCATGATAAAACAAATACTCCATACTCATGTCGCTCCGTTCCACGACAATAATTCTAAACGTCAATATTAATAAAGTGAATTATTGTAGTAACGGTACAATAATCATATTTCTGTTATAAAATTAATCTTTCTAGAAATACATACATACAGTTGTAAAAGGAAAACAATTAGTGACAATAAAGGTGAAACTTACACGTAGAAAACAATATCAATCTTACGAAACCGTTTCGCAAATGTCGACGTGTGTGTGTGTGCGTCGCTCGGTCTCTGAACCGATTGAACCGGACGTACACAGGGCGACACCGTCTGCAGTTGGAAAACGATTATACATAGGTACAATCACACAAACAAACAACATGTGTTTACGAATGCTTAGAAGTAAGATCTGGCAATGTCTTTTATGAGTTTCCCGCCATGAAAACGCCGGCCACCATCTTGGAAGATGGACGTACGGTGTATTCGTTCGGAAACAAGTAGGAGATTTATGATTGCACTCAGTGTAACGATAATACGTTCGCAGTATTTGGGAAATTCTAATTTTTTTATCAAAAATGCAACTTCCCTTCATTGTCTTTTTGTTCCTGGACCAGTCGACGACCGTTCAAGACTCTAACCTAACCCTTACGGAATTTATTACATTAAGAAAAAAAATTAACAAAATATTAAAGAATTCCTACCGCCTACCTATTAATTGAAATTACACTACAATATTAACTAAAATACTTAAAACTATGTGGAAAAATGATTGAACAATATACAATAATACAATAAAAACGATTCACTAATAAACCAGTGATCCCTTCAATCTAAAAGACGACTGTTCTTATGGTTGTAACTTTCAGCATCACCGTAAAATATCCGAACGTAAAAAGTACCGTTAAAAAAATTGAATTTTCGTGGCAAACGATTTCGTTAACAACAGCCAGTATACTTTTAATAACAAAGTACATGAATATATGTATAAATCCTTTGGAAATATGCAAGTCGTGTGTGACGAATGCGATACATACAAGTGTAAGCATGTGGCTAAATATATTGCGGAGATCACTGTCAATAAAATTACTTGTGTAAGGCGGTATATACCATTTGTACCGACCGGCCCAGTGCTATGAGCACTCGGCATTTTCTACTACATATCAGTCGCAACTCTCATTTTATACCGGGAATCGAACCCCAAACACTTTGCACAAAAACAATGACATGTATAACATCTCAATATAATATTATAATCATAATATAATATAGTGTTACTTAAAAATAAAGCCGCTTAAAAATTAACTAACGTTACAAAATAAGATTAAACAACATAATGATTTGTTCCCGATGCGAAAAATATTTATATAATAATAATAATAATTAAAAAATCTAATAACATTCTAAACGGAATGTTGATTAAAATCTAAATTCTCTTTGCAAACTGTCCCATCCTACTATTTCTGTACAAACTTACACAAAATAACTTGTTATTATTATTAGTTGTTTAAGCTATCAACAGATGTCGCGAGCGGCGCGGGCGCGTCGTGTGTCGACGTAACGAACGCGACTGTTCGCAGTCTGGGACGCGCGCTGGAACGCGGCGGTTGTCTGTGGCTCGCCGGCCGAAATCAAACCATTCACGGATATAAATGCACATAACGTTATTATAGATAGAAACTTCGAATGTACCACGAACACAAGATGACATGCTATCGACTAGTAAAATTTGGAATATAAAAATTTTTTGATAAATTTTTTAATGTTTTTTTTCCTTTTGTTTGCATTTTTTTTCACGGCGCGCGTTCGACACTTCGACACGAGATATGTATGGGTAGTGGTTGTAATACAGCTTAGGTACGGTGTCCTGTAAATATTCGTCGAGGGCGAGGTGTGTCGAAATGTCGAGTTGCGCTCAAGGTACTCCTAACCGCTTCACTGGTCTCCGAAGAAAAATGTACGACAATAACTTTTAACTTGTATATAATATATGTATATTTTAGTTACATACAGAATACAAAGATTTCTTAATTTCACGAGGCGCACATTTACACGTAACTTACAGTAAGTAATCGTACGATAACTTTTAAATATCCAAATAGTTTTTACCTAAATTTATCAGGGAGAGCGTATACATTTTTTATCTTCTCGTACCTCCATAATATATTTATGATTGAACACCAAAAACGTCATAAATTTGAAGATATCATTTTTTTTGAGGATTTTTGGGCTAATTATAATTTTAAAGTCGACAAGAATATAATAATGATTATCCATATTTTTTTTTGTATAGTCGATAAAACATTTAAAACTTGGACCATGAAAAATAAGGATATATCTTCTTAAGATACAATAATAGTACATAAAATATATAAGTTCACTAGATGTATTTATGTACGTACGTGTATAGTTCATATCGTGCTGATCCGGCTCCGGGCGACCGCGCTAGTAATATCTAAATATCACATCCAGTAATATAGAATCGTGTTAGCTTAGACACAGTTTAAATTACTATTTTTTTTTACAAAATAATAATTGCACACAAGTTCGACCATCGCTCCGTATACATCGAAGCGCACTGAAATACGCCTGTCCCTTTCTCTCTACGACTATCGCCGTGGCGCGACCTCTCGGTAGAAGGAGATGGAGTGACCGATCCCGCACGTAGCTAATAATTTCATTCAATATATTACCTATCTAATTATAAAAACATCGCATAAAATTTGCGACTGTCCACTTAAAAATCGATAACATTTACACCCATAGCTAGCTTTATAATTAATTTGTTACATTGTTTTATTACTTAAAAATATTTAAATAGTTGATTTTATAACATTAACTTTTGGTTGTCTTTTACTTAAAAACAAGATCAAAAATCGAGGCTTCCGGATATGGGAAAGAGTGGACAACCGAGGGCTTCAGTGTCGTCCTCTTAGACACATCGACATCGATACCGCGAAATCGATATTGATTCGCATCGCTTGACATAAATTAATAGGAACCCGCCTATAGTAGTAAAAGTTCGAACGTGTTTCTGAACGACTTTAAGGAAACGCTAATCAAATGTCTAACACATCCATGATGCTGTCACATTATTCGTTTCGGAACGAAAATTGAATTAAATAACAATGGAAATTTAATTTCCAATCGGAACATTAGTACGCTTAATTCGCTCAAAAGTGAACGAGACAACTGAAAAAGCGTCTACGACATGCCAATACACGTGTCAATGAAAATAAGCACATTTCGCGTGTCAATGCTACCAGGACAACACTGAAGGGCACCTCACGTAGCGTCCCGAGAGTCTGTCAAGGGCTTCTAAACTATTTAATTGTGATATTGCATCAATAAAGCTGTGTTATATCGAACCGGTTGTGAGTTTAGGTAACTATTGTGATATTTGGTGATCGTGTGTTGAACGGTGATGATGGAATCGCCGGGCGAGGGAAGCGGAACCGAGAAACTACGACAGATACATTCGGAAATAAATCAACTCGTAAATGCACAAACGAACCCAGTCGACATCGCATCCTATACGAATAAAACTAACGTTATTGTCACTACAACAGTTATACACAAACGACGCAACGAATCGTACGGAAAATACAAGCGTATCGCACTACGACGTCATCGGGGGCTCGAGGCGGCGGCGGCGGCGCGTCCCAACGGAATGTACTTTACATAATATTATCACAAAGACTGAGGAGATCGGCGCGCGGGTCGCGGCGGCTAGGCGCGGTCGGGCGGCGCGGCGGGCGGCGCGGCCGGCGGCGCGGCAGGCGGTGCGGGCGGCGGCTCGGCGGGCGGTGTGGGCGTACCGTTGCGCGGCCGCAGCTTGTCGGCCCGCAGCCGCTGCACCGCGTCGCGCATCTCGGCCGCCAGCGCGCGGTCCGAGCTGGCCACGCGCGCGCGCCGCGCCGCCGGTGCTTCGTCGGGCGAACCAGCCAGCCGCCGCAGTAAGTTGGGCGCCTCAGCCGGCCGTGCCTCGCCCGTCAGCCGCTGCAGCAACGCCGCGCCGGGCCGCTCTAGGCTAGAGCGAATGATGCCCTCTAGAAACGAGCCGTTGGCGGGCGGCGGCGCCTCTTCGCGCAGTCTCCGCATCATATGTGACGCGTACAAGTCGGGCGCGGGAGGAGCGAACCCTGTCGCCTGCCAAAACGGATAGCTCGGCGGGTAGCCGGGCGCCTCTGGCCCATTCAATCCATTCGAAAACGGCTTAGTTGGCGGCTTTGGCTGTGGGGGCTTCGGCGGCTGCGGCTTCACCTCCTGTTGCGGTTTCGGTTCCCTTTTTCTAGGGCGCATCAAATGTCGCTCCTTGACCTTGTATTCTAGCGTCGAGTGTGGTACCCCGTAGTAGGAACCTGCTCGGTGAACGGACATTTCGCCCCTTTGGACTGCTTTTACAGCTTCAACAAGGCTGTCCCGATCATAATTTCTGTACTTTCCTCTCTTAGGTCTCGTCCCTTTACCACCGGTAGCTGGTTGTCCGTTGTTGTTCGAGGTGCCCCTGGAATTGCTGGGCGCCGCATAGTTTCTTTGATTGTCAGGTGGCGTTTTGATGACAGAAACATGTCTGTCCGGCCTCATGAACTGCAGGTCGCTGAGGTGTGGGGGCCTCTCCAGGGGTTGTTGGAACTTTTGACTGATGCTTTTGGCTATTACATCGTTAAGGGATGTCAGTAGATGCTGAGTTGACGGCGGATCAGCGAAAACAGATGGCAGGAGCAACTGTGATGGGGGATTTAAAGGTGGCTGAGGAGGCATAATAGGTGTGATCGGGGTAACCGGGGTGGTGACAGGTGTAGCTGGCGATGGACTCTTCTCGTCCGGCGGCGGGAAGGTGGGTATTTTTAGAATAACGGAAGGCGGAGACTCCGGTCTATCAGGGTCGCTGTCCTGGTCTGATTCGTGGCCAGTTTCGGATGCGAGACCGAATTTGTTGACCTTGTTTCGAAGCGTGGAGCGCGGGATGCCGTAGACGACGGCGGCCCGGCGGGTGCCAAGTCGGCCGGACTGGATATCGCGTAGCGCGGATTGCAATTCATCGTCAGTGTAGGCGCGTCTGGTCGCACTGATGCTGGCAGGTTCCAGACCGGCTCGTTTTAATCTGCAACAATATAAAATCTAACATAAGCTGGCGACAATAACAATGTCAATTTGAGAATGATAAACCCAACCATAGTTAGACGAACACCTAGATTTGAAATTCTCATTCGTTGGTTAGTGAAACAATGTTTATTTGGAAATATTTTTTTTGGATCTATGCCAATACGTCTGCTAGAATCAGTATAAATCTTTAGAGATACATTAAATATAAGTAAACAACATTCGAGATTTTATCATCAAAATAAACCAACTGTTAAATAGTTTAACAATTACTATGTCTCATATAACAACGTTTCTTGTCGAGCTGCATGAAGATATCAAAGAACAAAGCGCTGATATAAAATACGTGTTAAATGTTCAAAATAATGTCTGAGTCATCCCAAATATTGTGGTATTCTTTATCACCGTCTGCTATTTGCAACAATTCAAGCATTTTAGATATGGGGAGGTGATAAAAAAGAAATTGGTTAATAGCAAGACGTTGCGAAATGAATCACAAAACAATATGGGTCGACAGCTGGTCAACAGCCCGCAATCGTCTAAATTCAACATTTCATAACGTCGACGCCGCATTAATCCCAGATAAGCGAAATGCGAAATATTTACACTTGGACTCACCGATAACGGACTACTATGAATGCATCTTTATCTTTTCCCTTCGTCTTTTATTTCCTTTTCCCAGCTCGATGATACTAGACTTTATTCGGACGATTTAAAGTTCAGTACCGTTTGTTTTAGCGCCGGCGTCTTTAGTTTCATCTTGGGTTTTACTTTCTTATTTTTCGCTATCGTTATCGGGGAACATTCAACTCTATCGAGTTTTGAGAAGGGATACATTCGCTCGGCGGGTCGTCGATCGCTCCGAGGATGCAAGGTCGATGCACCGTCGACTATCGGTGCATTTTTATTTGTTTTGGCGAGTCATGCGACCCACATCGCGGTCCCAGCGAATGAATTTATTCAGTTATCGATTGTGCATAATATCGGTGCTGAAATCGAGACAATATCTCCTTTATTCGTTCCTCGTTGACCGTCCGATGCATTCTTATGTATTCTAGCCAACGCTGACTCGACAATCGGTCACTTTTTAAAATAACGACGCTCAGACCTAGATGTATTTTGACGTACGCTTGGGATCGGTGAATTAAAATTGGAGTATCTTAGATCCACTTGAATATACAACAATTTTGTTAACAGTTGATAAAATATAATATTTTCGAAATAGCAGCTTACCAGTTCATCAGTATCATCTAGGAACTAAATTATAAAACTAGAACACGGAGAATCATTGAATGGACATTTCTGTGAGCCTTACTCGAACAAAGTTTAAGGTCCGACAAATAAAACTGTAAGTGAAACAGGTCACATCTGTGGTAATTTAAAATAAATAGATCGTCCGCGGAAAAGACATATCTGTGACGTAGGCGACTGATGACCACGTTCGACCAGCACAAGGTTGATCAAGTTCATGTCTTAATATAACCGCCGCCATTGTCTCAGTTTCATTCTTATCTTGGCGATGGAATTTTGTAAATATAATTTGAGTTGGATTTATGGAACTTTTTAAAGCGCCATCTTTTGTGCATTAGTAAATAAATTATACATGGTATGATATAAGGTGGAAAAAAGACAAGAAATGAAGAATTAGCAAAAGGAAAATATGATCGAGCTGGATTAGAAGTGCATATCGCGATAACTTGTTGGTCGGATGACATTCCCACTATTCCGGGCTCGCAATGAGCCGGAGAGAATGGGGTTCGACGATTGGGGAATATACTACATTCTTGGGATATCTCAATTTTAATTGAACAAATACAATAAAATAAACAAAGTTATACAAGAATTTGATTCTTTAAATACACATCGAGCTTACTGGCGTGAAACTGGAGAGACCAATGTTCAGAAAAGGACGGGAATAGACTGATAATGGTGACGAAACATACGTCTAACACACTGACGTTGGTATGGGTAGTGTGGTCTCACTTCGAACTACTTTGTTCTCAACAAGTTTAGGTCGAACGGCGCCGTTTGCGATTGCTCGCCGACAGATAAAACACGTTTGATCGCTCACAACACGCAGTTATACCGCTACTCTTGAAGTACACTTGCTTTGCGGTTATGCGGCAACAACGGCTAACTCGCAACTGTATGGCAGCAATATTCATATTCCTGTATTTTGAAGTCATCCAGTGGATTGGTAGGCTACTTTATGAACTAGCGGATTGTTGTGAAGTAATCAGGCGGATGAGGCATCTGATGGTATGTGGTCACCGTCGCCTAAGGACAGTTGTAGCACCGGAAACTTTAGCAATGCTTTCCTGCCTTTAAAGGAGAGGTCTTTTCACGCCTTTTTATTGAACCCCATATCATAGCGATCCGGGAATAGCTCAGAATGAAGTTCATTCCAAATTTTGCACATCCACGGCAAAAACGGTTGTGTGTGTATCATAATTATCAGCCTATGAGTATGAGAACGGTCATTATTGATCAATTTTAAGAGGAACAAGTCTTTTCGTTACTTTTGCCAAACTTCTGAAATTGTAGTAAGTACACAAGACATTACTCAGTGTTTTGACATTTTTCTTAAACTTTTTCAAATTTTTCACACTGCTTATAATCGAAAAGCTTACTTCAATTTCCAAAACAAAATATAATTATACGTTTGCTTTTTTGCGTTCTGTTCCATTTTTAAAACATCTTTAAAAATTCATTAATTTAATCAACAGTGACAATATTTAAAATCGTAATAAATATATCACCAATCATATTATAACCGTCATTGGATTTTATTCCAAATTCAAATTTTAATTTGACCTAGTTCCTATAACGAATGCAAACAATAAAACCCTAAATTGCACAGCATACGAATACAATTCAAGTCGAAACGATTGCGAATAAAGCGTTCGTAGCGATAAGGCGATTTCTTTTGCAACCATTCGTCATGCTTGACCGTTGACACGCCAGATAGAGGTTCCTTGACACCGTAATACAATATTTATGCATATCACTAGTACTCGTATATCTCTATAGAGGTAGCTATCTACGTAGCTTCGTGCTTTCGTTCGCGACCAGTTATGTCTATGAAAATGGTACGTTTTTGATTTTATAAATATCATAAACCGGATATAATTATTATGTCTAGGCGTAACAAGACTATCTGGAACTGTAGGAAAAAAAACTTACAATACAATCGAATTTTTGTTGTGTTTTTATACGATAACGAATAACCGTTTAACTGTCATAAATAAATAATGGTAATTTACTTTTTGAATAAAAAAATTTCTTCTTTAAAGGATTTTAAATCGATTATTTAAGTAACTACCTGAATTAGAACTTCTTGACTACAGTAAAAAGGAATATATATTTATATACAAGATTCTACGCTTATCTAAGTAATACAACTGATATCTGACTAGTGTGGAATATTAAGAAATTTCTTTGCGATGAAATTTGAGGGAAAATGTTGCCCGGGGAAAATGCCCGGTGTATGGCAATAGGTTCACCACCTTTTCCATGGGACTTAACCGTAACTGGTGATATGTGGAAGTGTACCACACTGTTCTGCCTACCTCTTCGTGGATTACAGGCGTGATGTTACTTTTTTTTTATCTGTAATACTTGACATCGGAGTTTGCTAAGTACCAAACCAGCGAGGTCTCGTCAAAGTAATCACTGCTTTAGGTCTCACAATAACGTCGCCATCCAGGAACACTGAATTGGAACATATCTTTAACTGCCTCTGACATTGTATAGTTCTGAAAGATAGTGAACTAATTTGTGTGTTCGATTTTTAAATTCTCCGCATTTGTTTATTCGTTTTTTTATCGTTGAGCTATTGCGCCTGTATGAAGAGAGTGAATTCGACGCATTTATCATTCCACTGTTGGAATATGGGTATCCTCTCATAGTGAGAGGGTTAAGGCTATAGTCTGCCACGCTGGCCAAGTGTGGGTTGGCAGACTTCATACACATTAGATTTTTATTTAATATTAACTCTACGGTGTACAGGTTTCCTCACGATGTTTTCCATCAAAAGAGTAATGGAAATAATAGAAACATGAGCATTTGGTGCGAAACACGGTCTGTACGAATATTTGGCACCTAGTGCTTTCGATTTACCCCTTTAAGATCTTGCCGTGATGATATCATAAAAAAAATTTCAGTCCCTTGTGGCTGTAAGTCTACGAGGTTTAGACTTCAATCGTCATTTTAACAAGCGATTCATAACTACAACAGAAGTTGTAAAAACGATGATATTGATGAACCATT
This sequence comes from Croniades pieria auraria, assembly GCA_018248815.1. Taxonomy (NCBI): domain Eukaryota; kingdom Metazoa; phylum Arthropoda; class Insecta; order Lepidoptera; family Hesperiidae; genus Croniades; species Croniades pieria. Next base: position 11,129 of record DWJK01002506.1, read on the forward strand.
ACTCATAAATTAAATAACTCATAAAATCGTCAAACTTCACACAATATAAGGAATGAAATAAATTATGGCAACCCTTACAATACGCTAATGTAAGTAATTTAATTCGTAACAGTATATATCCATATGTATTTTGTTATTGACCCAAATAAATGAGGATTAAGTTTTGTGTTCGCGTGGCCTTCGCCCGATAGCTGGTCTCTGGAGAACAGCTCACACTGCATAACAAGTTTTAATGTTATTAAACACACGGTTTCCAGTAACTATACTAGTCAGGCCATCCCGAAAAACATACGTGAGTTAAGCCGTAACATATGTAATCGTAGTGATAGCCTAGTGGTTACGAATTCAGTTCTCACTCCGGTGATGTTGGGTTCAAATCCATGGCGCGCACCTCTTTACAAAAGTGCGTTTTAACTTTAAATACCACTTGCTAACGGTGAAGAGAAACATCGTGAGGAAATCTGCACACCTTCGAATTAGAAAAAAAAATTCTAAGGTGTGTGAAGTCTGCCAACCCGCATTTGTCCAGCGCGGCAGACTTTGGCCTTAACCCTGTCATTATGACAGGAGACCCATATTCCAACAGTGAAATGACAAATGGGTCGAAATATAATCATACTATTACATATTCACTGTATTACAAGTCATAAAAAGATCGAAAGCTTGCCCTTCAGTAGCATTTAGAAGCCTGGTAATATTTAATGGGTATATAATTCATATGCCCCCACTTCACTCATTATTTATCCGCACATAGGCATTAAACATTGCACTTCCATTACGTGTAATGAAAGCATTTTCCCGCGCATTCGTATTCATTATGGCGTCACCTGTCAAAAGTTCGTTGACCCGGAGCCAATCAAAGTTTCGTTTTCTCGCTTTATGGGTGCGTTCACAGCGATTGTTTGTACAATCTGGTGCAATATTACAGTAGGAAGTAGCGTAACATGAATGCGCTCGTTTGAAATGTGTTATGGGCAATATACAGTCTAAGGGCAGGGTTGCCTGATAAAAATATTTCGTTAGTAACAGATGAGAGGGAAATGGTTACGTACATTATATGTTTACTACAATAATGATAATTAAATTAAATATATTGGTATAAAATGGAATACAACCCGAAATTAACCAGTGTGACACTGTGTGGCGTTAATTTTTTTTCTGAACGGAAACTAGTGTTCAGAAATACTGTGATAAAAGTGTTGATAATCATAGAAAAAACTGTACTGGTAATATTTTTCTGATAAAATTTGTTTGTAATTTCCACTTCAATTTAATATTTCAAAGATATTGGGGTCATTGCATATTGATCCGAAAGTTAGGAACAATTTTAATATTCCAAAATAACAATGGACATCTCATTTAACTCACCCATCTCAAAAACATTTATCAGGGACTAATATAAAATTAATAAACCTTTTGATCAGTGAGTTGCTTCTCAAAGTAATTTATTTATATACGAAAACGAAGAAAAGATAACTGTACAGATTAAAAGTTTATGAAATTACTGAATACGAGAAGCAACGTAAAGGACATAAGCCTCTCCTCCAATAGCCACTGAGCTTGATCTCCAGTTTTTCGCATCCAACCGCTGCCAGTCACTTTGTGTGCATGGTGACGCCACCAGCTGGAGAGGGTTCTACGCTACGTTTACCAAGTCGTAGTCTATCTACTTTACATTGCTTGACTACGCTACACTCTTAATTTCTCACCTACACTAAGTACAAAGAGAATTTTCTGGAACACATTTTTTCTCGCGTTTTTCTTTATTATTTTTGTTAACTACATTTAAGACATCTACTTGTAATGATATTAATTATCTGGTATGTATCTGTTAACTAATTTATTAATTATCTGTTATATAATATTAAGTATCTGTGTTCTCTATGATTAAGGTAGGAAATGTCTTGTTCTTCCTGTGTCTCTGGCAACCCTGGCCAAGGTGCGTGGAGTGGCGGGCGTAGAGAATTAAGTTTCTCTATGGTCGGAGCTCGTGGGGTCAATTTAATTTCTTTTGATAGCATTCCTGTGCCTGTTCAATGAATATGGTCAATGTTGTCGTTATGATATATAATTATTTTTTTAAATATTTAAATATGTTTAATGGCAATTAAAGTTTCACAGTTAATTGTTACGTTCTTCGAAGGCAAAAAAATGTGAAAATTTTTTGATGTAATACTTTACAGATAAATATTTAGACGATTCTTATGGATTTTAGATAACTTCTATAAATGCCTCTTTGATTTTGAACGCAATATATTGTAAAACCAATAATCGTCCAAAAGAAATTGGATAAATTATCTTTTATTTACGATTTAAAGAAACCTTGTTAGTATTTTTATATAATGCTATTATTGCTTTAATATTACGTTACGCCGTGCCTGTTTACGAGGTTAGGCAGAAAGCACAGAGTGCTATATATAGCTGTCCGAACGAAGGACTCTGTGGTCTTGCAAAAATCTTTCGACATTGATCACTGTAGATGATAAAAAAGTAGAGTGTGAAGATTGTTAAGAGACATGATCATAAATTACACTTCCTTTCTTTTTGTACAAAATTACGTAATATAACATCACGCCTATTTTCCCCGAAGGGGAAGGCCGAGAACTGTAGTGCAGTCCCACATTTCATCAGTTATGTTTTACGTCCTATAGAATAGACGGTGAGCCTATAGCCATACACCGGCCATAGTTCCAGACTTGTAGTCACTACTAGAAATTTCTACCAGAAAATCCTAGTTAGCAAACTCAATATTACCCGATCCAGGGATCGAACCAAGGACCTCCCGATCAGCAAACGCGCTTGCAACCACTAAATCAACCAGGTAGTCAATTGAAACATACAAAAAGACAAATGAATTCTTGGCTGTGTACATACATACATATGTATACAAAACAAAACAAGCCACGTCAGTCGCCGTCCACTGCTCGCTGTGCGACAAAGACATAAATATTCCGCTAACTAAGTAAATGGTTTCAACATTAACGCGATGACCTTAATTCGATGTTAATTCCCTCCCCGCTGGCCGATATCGCCTAAATTTTCCCCGTTGTTTTTCTATGTACGCTTTACGTACTGGATACTTGCATGTTTTGTATCAGTTTAACATATTATTGAACTAGCTTTGCCTGCGACTTCGTGCGCGTAGATTTTGTTTTTGAAAAATTAAACTGACATAACTTACTTATTTGTTAAGCGTTTTAATTAAAAAATAACATTAAATGTTACGTGAAGCCCATCACAATATAATCCTGCAAAGTGCATTCAAATCGGATAAGCCGTTTCGGAGATTAGCGTGCACAAACATACAGACACACAGACAAAATGAAAAAACATTGTTTTAGGTTCTCTTGCGTATATAAAGGCACCCCATTATGAATTTTTAAATATACATATTTGACATG
>DWJK01002507.1:0-14528 GCA_018248815.1 Croniades pieria auraria
GTTCTCATGGGAACAACTGCCCCAAGGTAGTGAACACCCCGCCTTAGGCGGTGGTGATAGGCCTATACCGCGTTCCCGCCTACTTGCCAGCCTAGTCGCCTTCCTCCTCTTCGGAGGTCGATGCCATCCTAACAAGTTCGCGCGGGAACGGGCGTCCATCAGGTAGTCAAGCTTGTAGGGGCGCGAACCCGTGGAGATGGGCATTCTTCATTAGTCATTATTGGTATGACGGCCTAAAAGCAACTTACACTGCGAGGAGACCAGTGTGTCCAGCAGTGGATCGAGAAAAGGGGTGATGTCATCATGAATGATTGATATAATTGATTATATAGATAGATCATTTTACATTGTATAATACATAAGTAATTTATTTCGTATCTCGGCGCTCTTGTGATAGTTGTTTTTTACGTATTGTTAATCACTTTAATAAAGGCTCTACTCGCTGGTAACTTCGTCTTGTTCTTTTAAACTACAGAATCGATTTTTCGGAAGTTCACATTTATAACATTTTGTTTAAATTTATAAAAGTAAGGTAATATTTAGGTTTTTTAATCAAAAATAATTTACATATAAACCGTGTAGGAAATCCCTTTTCTGAATTTGCATTATCATCAGAAAACAATTACTTAACGCTTATAATTAATAAAATTATAACGAAGTTGACAAATGACTCATAATCATGACTTATTTAGCCCCCTCCAAACCCCTAACTCCTCCCCGCCCACAAAAAATTTTAAAACCCCATAAAAGAAACAAGCAAACATAAGCTTAAAGCATATACTTGTCAGAAACATTTGATACAATTTTCCAAAATTAAGCAAAAAAGATACAGAAATTATTCACAAGAAATATCACAATATTATATATATGCCAAAATTCTAAAATAAATGTATATATCTAAAAAAGTGGACGAAATAATTTTACAATAATATTAACTTCACAATACTATTTTCAAAAGCTTTCTTCGCTCAATCTTATGCACTGAATGCCTGTCTCAGTGGCTTATGGTCGAACAATGTTTTTTCTACTGGAAAAGAATCTGAAAACATATCAAAGTTTCATTTAGTTATTTATTATTATTATGCCGTCAGGCTCTCTACGGGGTAGATAGGGAGCCACGAGTGCCAAATACATTCGTTCTTACTGACCTAACTTGCTTCTTCTGTGTTCATGATTCCCTTCATACACGCACGTTTTATTCAGAAGCATAATAAAATCGAGGGTAGGCGAGAACTATTCCGTAGTGGGGTTGGCTGTTAAAGGGTTAGGCAGTTTTTCAGTATCCTACACCCGGAGCATGATGCTGTGTATTTAAACTATGGAGCGTCGTATATTTTAAGTGTGTTTTTAAAGATGAAAATTATAAAACGATTTAATATTCCTTAAATATTTGTCTGTTTTTCTGACATATTACCAATTTGGAATTTTTTTGCCTTATAATCGTTGGAATAAGCGTGTTCTAGAATGGAGGTCACGACTTGGCAAACGTAACGTAGGATCCCTCCACGTTAGATGTGAAGAGCTGGCGTGCTATTGCAGAAGCGTAAGACCAGCAGTGGAGGGAAATACGTTGATGGTGATGATGATGATTTGTCTGCTTTTACGTATTCAACGTACGGGTATGTTTCTATGGGAATGGAGCAAAAGTCAATTCCTGTCCTGCTCCATGGGTTGCGGTTGCGGCAGCGGCGGGGGAGGCGGCGGCGGGGGCGCGTCGTTGTTCACCTGTTCCTCCATCATCCCGAGCTGCTCCAGCATGTCGTCATTGTCTTCCATCAAATGCACCTAACATTTTTAACACTGTTACATACCACTGGATAGTGTATAAATTATATTATTACTAAATACTATTTATCGATATATTATATCACATTCATCATATTATTTATCGATATTGATATCCTCAAATTATTTATCTACAGACAATTCACAAATATTAATTTCATGTACCACAAATAAGACGACGGCGACGACGACGACGATCATGATCACAGAATTTACACAATACATAAAACACGAAAAGAACACTAGTACGAGAAAACGGGGTAAAATTTTGGATATTAGTCAATTTTTCTGTGTCATCTTCTTGTCATTTATTTGGGATAACAATACCTATGCTTCATCAACATTACTAAGTTTCACTCATTCCTTTCAGCCCATTCCGTTCCACCGCTGGACATAGACCTTTCCCAAGGTGTGCCACAACACACGATCCTCTACCGATGTCATCCAGCCACTACCACCCGCTTTCTTAAGGTCATCAATCATATAGTTATGTTAAATTTAACGACAATTAAACTTAGTACCGGTACTAAGTTTAATTGTCGTTAAATTTAATTCTAGTTTAAATCTTAGTTTCTGCGTTTCTCAAGATGGACCATAATTTACCAAAGCAGAGATTATTAGAAACAATATTAAATAAACATTTCGTCTTACATATTTTATTACCACTCATGCGTACGTAAAATATCTTTATGGCGGTAATGGCGTCATACAAATAAAAAACGTAACAAAATTGGCGGGGTCATCTGTCATCGCAATGTCATCAAAATGTTTTCGGGTCGTGTTGAAAAAAAATGCGATAAACCCGATTTAGCCATTACGTTGACTATCTCGTTTTTTTCAGTTCACGGGCTGAACACGCGCCTGATTGGCGAATGATAATGACAATGTCTAAAGTTCGCAAAAACTACACCAATACTAATGAGTAATTACAGATTTTACAGTTTTAATTGAGATTTTTTTACAAATGTTATCACTAAGTGACTTTAAAAGAATGCATAAAGTTTAAAATTGATTAAACATAGGATATAAGGGATTTTTTTAATTAACGCTCACATTAGCCGCTGTGTGTTTGCCAGGTTAAATAAAAAAAAAATTATACCATCACGCCGATAATTTACGTGGTAGGCAATGGGCATAGAATACCAAACATATCTATCCTTACAAACCTATCATGCTGCTTCTATATTCGTCTGTCTCTTTATAGATGCACGTCAATTTCGGAGACTTCTAACAGACCCATCACTCAGAAAGATACTTTTTAAGAACTGTCGCCCTCAAATTGATTAATTAGATAAATTGTTAGTAAGTCCTATGTACTCTAACATCTGGTAACGCCGTGCGGTGCTGCCCGTGGCGCGCCGTCTCCGACAGCAGGATCTTCTGCCGCTTCTCCTCCATGAGGCGCTCGCGGTGCTTGTGGATGTAGTCGTACACGTTGGGCAGGCCCATGATCACGCATGCGGACAGTGCCGAGCGGTAAATGTTCATATCTGTCGCTTCGTACCTGCACCCACATATATACAACGAAATATCAACACTTCCAGGCGGTAGAGAGCCAGTAATTGTCATATTTAGCAAGAGAAAACTATTAAATCTCCATACTTTTGTATTACAAGGGCTATATAGGTAATAACATAATATCAAGCCTGTTTATATTCGAAGGAGTATGCAGAGGAGTCTACTACTCCACTTCCATTTTTCATTATTTATGATGTACCTTGTATTTAATAGTTGTTGTTCCTACTGAGTACTGACATACACCGGACACAAATCCAGACTGCGCGCTAATGATAATTTCCGTTTAAAAAACCAATGATAATTTCCTACATAGTTAATTATAGGAGTGTAACACAATATATCTCTATATATTATGTTGTTTTCCATTTAATTTCCATAGTTAGAGATAGACCTATGTGGTTAATAAAAACATGTCTTGTGAACAACTCGTTGACTGTCATTGCTTATTTCCGATAAACAACAAGTCGGTATTACTATATAATAATACTTCGTAATATGTAAACATTTTCGTAAGGGCAGGACTAGTGCTTGTATTGAGATATGACGGTAATATTAATAATAATTTTGTCTCTACAATATCTAATCCGGACTTCAGTCGCAGTCGGACTTTAAAGATTTATTGACGCTGTTTAAGAGTTAATGAATATTTATTTTTTTAATGATTAACAAAGATATCACGTATTATCATGCGCGTAATCCCCGAAGGAGTAGGCAGAGGAGTGTAGTATACTCCCATGTTTTACCAGTTACGATTACCTCCCACAATTACATTATATATCATGAGCCGATAGAGGCAGACTCCGAGCCATTTCTAGAAATTTCTACTAGAAAATCTATGTTAGATAAATCGAATAGTACTGGGAATATAAGTTTGAACCCATGCTCTCTTGATCAGCGTTTGCAACCAGTCGAACAACAAGGCAACCAATTACTTTAAAAAGGTTATCAAAAAGTATCGTTAGAGAATAATAGAACAAAATTCTACAAGTACTTAAGATAAAATGTTTATCTATATTCAATTGCGTCGGTACATTTCTTTAAATTCGTGGAATCTTTTACGATATTCCGATCTCGTAGACAAAACAATATAACCAGATTCATGTAGTTACCACTAACACAGCGTAAAAAATATCTTGATGGTTTGCAGAAGCATCTTACGACTCATATAACCAGATTCATTTAGTTATATACTTGTAAATCAGCCTTAAAGATGTTCCTTGATCATGTCATAATATTATACTCTATTTTATTGACATGTCACACTACGTTATTGACAACATCATAGAAATATTATATATAGACTAGGGGAGCCAACCTAAAATGTGTCCATCGAAAAAAAAGACAAAGTAAATGAGGCTTCCTATCTACTCGCGCATGCACAGGTAGCGCTAGCGTAGATTCATTATTTGATAAACTAACGGTTCTTTTATTGCGCATGCGTCAGTAGTGAGCGATAAAGAGAGATAGAGATAGGGTATCGCGATCGTTTCTCTCTTTCTAACCGTCGGACGTCGCCACTTACAGGCAACCGCATGTCTTCCCTACTCTATATATAATATTTCTATGATGACAACAGTAAAAGATTTTTTTTCTAAAACACAATAGACAATAATCTTTTTTCTAATTAAGACACAATAATAGACAATAATATTTTTTCTCTAACCATTCGTTCGTCTTCTCGTCGTAACATTCGACATGGTAGATGGTGGTGACGCCGTTGAAGCCGCCGATAGCGAAGATCATGTCATCGATCACCTCGATGGCAAAGTTGCTGCGAGGGTTATACATGTCCGGCACCGGGCCCCACGTGTTCGTGTTCGGATCGTACACCTCGCCGCTGCACATGCGTGAGATGCCGTTGAAACCGCCTATCACGTAAATCTGAAATGGAGGGTAGATCATTAAAAAAAATTTTTATTCATTCAACATCAACATGTCTATCATTACTTAAATTGAATTATGTTATTTAAATAAATCGTATTAAATGGTGAAAAGGGGTTATAATTTTATATATCTGAATTTACAGTGTACATTTGTCCCTATCCTTCTAAGCTGGAGTTCAATTTATGTTTCATTAAGAGTTTACTTTTATTCTTTCCCTTAAAATACGGTTTTAAAATTTAAGTTGTCTGAAAGAAATCGCTTTGTTGACGAAGAGACCACTTGTTGTAATTATTATGTTATCTTATGTTTTGATGTTTTTATTTTACGTGGTATGCAATATTGTTTTTGTCAATAGAAATGTCGTATTATTTTTATGATAAGACATTTACTTAACTCAACTTAATACTTCTAAATTTTCATAGGTTATATCTTAAAAAAATATACTTAACGTGCTTTAAATAAATTTAGATATTTAGATACCTTGTTGTGATAAGCGATGCAGGAGACTCCGGAGCGCCGTGAGCGCATCGGCGCCAAGTTGGTCCACTGGTTTGTATCTGGATCGTACACTTCCACGCTGTTCATGCACTCTTGACCATTAAAACCACCGGTGATGTAAATTTTATCTATAAACCAACATAAAATTTACTTATTCGTTTCTTTTCTTATTTATTCCTTAGCCAAATGTAACAATGAAACACTGGTGTTAAGTGAAAAAACACACGAGTGAGTTCCGATCTCTAGCTCATCTAACCAGCGTGGGGATTACGGTCAAGAATATCACAAGGAAGCAGCCAACAAGGTCCAGCAGTAACTAAGATACTGTGGAGATGATGTGTTGTGTGCAGTGTCGTTCAAAAACCGATTACTAAAGAGGACAATAAAGAACGCTACTCACTATCCAAGGACGCGGCGCTTGCATCGGATCTCTGTGCGTTCATGGGCGACACCAGCGACCACTGGTTAGTGCGGTGGTTGAACCGCTCCGCCGTGTTCTGCCGGTGGTGGCCGTCATAGCCGCCCATCGCGTAGATTGTCTCGCCCAGCACGGCCACCGACACGTAACAACGGCGAGCGTTCATGGGCGCCACCTGTCACACGTATTCAACTCAAAACCTGTCATATATTCTTTTCAAAATTAAAACTGTTGAAAAAATTACAGGTGTTAAACATAAAAGTGGAAGCAGGAGTGCCTTGCATGAGATACTGTGATTATACAGAATATTTTCTAATTTATTTGAACTACTCAAGTTACTAAGGAAAATGTTTAACTAGAATGAGAGAAATGTAACAGAAAAAGTTACTTAAGCGGTATTGTAAATATTTATGTTGAAATCTAACCTCACGCCAGATCTTAGTAACGGCATCGAAACAACGACAAGAGTTGAAATAGTCCATCCCATCAAATCCGCCAATGACGTAAATACAGTTACCGAGGACCGCAGTGCCATGGTATGCACGAGGCCCAGCGGGATCCACTTCTTCTACCTGATACATAATATCCGCAATAATTATCTTTCTCAAAGTTTAGCACAAAATGAAATTCTTCTTGCAATTACCTTAATCCAGCGATCAGCTCTAGTGTCGTATGTTTCAATAAACGCTGTAGGTGAGCCGCCACTCCATCCACCAATCGCGAATAGAACCTACAGGAGATTTTGGAATAAAAGTCCAATCCCAAATAAAAAACCACATACGTAAGAGTTCATACATAATTCCAACACTTACCTCATGAGGTACTCTCGGACGAGCTATTTCTGGTGTTGCAACTTCCCCATCCCTTTGAGCGATCATTTCTAAGTCGTACAAGAATTTCAGTGTTTCGATGATAATAGGACGCGAACCTTCGTTACCCGTAACATATGGATGATCTTTGACGTTTTCCAAAAAGAACTAAGGAATAGAAATTGTTAAATTTACATTCGAAGACTTTAATTTATATGGTAAAAGTAGTCTTGCAGAGAAAGGATCGCAATTACTTGAGTGTCTAGTAATCCTAATCGTATACTGCCCATGAGCTTCACAGTGTGCTGCCACCGAGCTTCAGGGTCGTAGTTCACCCAGCGTAGAACAGCTTCCCAGACCGCTTCCTCACTCTTTACATTGAGCTCATCTTCTAGTATGATAGCATTGAGTTCTTCTAAAGGCAGGTGAAGAAATTCTTCACTCTGTGTTGCCACAGTCACAAAATAGCGCAGTAAATATCTTCGAGAATGTGCTTCCAATTTGTAGCAAAAAACACGCCTGCAACGTGATTTTTAATAACTGACATATATCAAATAATTATACGCCGTCTGATACTTTTATAACAAAGATGTTCATGATTAGTCTTCTGTTACAGAAAAATAATAAATTACCTCGCGAACATCATGATACCCAAACAGTTCTTGGGACTTAGCGAGATTCTAAGATGGTCGCAACAAAGTTGCAGCACTCCGAGGAAGGCGAGGTAGTCAGCTGTCATGAGGAGCTCGTGCACGTTGGTCTCGGTGACATCGATCCGCCGAAGGTACGCGTACTCGATCAGAAGGAGGAGGATCTCGGAGCGGACGCCTGATATTTGTACGTCGCTCTGCTCGCGCGAGTGAAGTGTCGTAGTAAACAATGCCCTGTTTTAATCATGTATTAGCACGTTTGATTGCCCTCTTAAATAAATAATTCTTAGTTTTAGGCCAAGATTCCCTGTATTCGTCACTAATACCATCATCATCATCATTATCATCATCTATCATGTAAGTATACTTCGTGCCATGGATAAATCCAGACAATTACTGAATATTACTGAAGTATTTTTAAGCAGTAGAAATACTTAGGTTAGTTGTGTATCTACCAGAGGAGCCTGGATGAAGGGTTTTAACACGAGAGTTAAGAGATAAGTATATGTCGTTGAATACGTAGGTATCTAAAAGTGTGAAGGAAACGAATCTGAAAGTTACATAAAAGAAGAGCTGGAACGAGACGACCTAAAAATGTAAACATAACAAATTCATGAGACAAATATTTTAAGAAAAAATGTTCTTGCCAGTATCTAAAGATTCGAAATAACTAGGCGACGTTCTAGGCAAGTGTTCTAACAGGAAATATGGACTGCAGGCCGAGAGGATGGCGCGGTGGACGGGGAAGGCGGCGCCGTCGTCGGCGCGCACGATCGCGTCGCACAACAACCGACACTCGCGCAAACGGTGCAGCGCCTGCATTGCTGCTACCGACATGCACCGCCCAGTCTCGCGACCCGCCGTCTGCGAACACCGTATTACAATCGTAATATATCGCAGCATTAGTGTTAGTACACCGTAACACAGTTTCTACCGCTACAACGGCAATGATCTTTCTTAGCAGTCCAAAGGTTGCACCTTTCGGGATGCCCAGGAGGTATTATTACAATCAATTATTGTGGTATTTGTTCATTGAAAGTAAGTTACTCTTTAGTTTCTCCCGCTGCTACTCATTCTTTACTAAATCGAACAATTCGTATAATGTAATCTATGTATCTGATACTTGCATAATGCTGGTAGAATCAAGCATAAAATAGAAATATCTCGGACAGTTAAGAGGTCTCCCAACATTTAGGAACTATCGCTGATATTTCGTTTCTAATAAGTAATTTATATTTACTTTTAAAATATTATATTCATTCCTGAATTCAGAATAAGTTTGGATTTTTACATGTCACCCAAAAAACATTTTATTACTAAACAGTTTCGAGAAACGAGTTATCGAGAATAAGAAAGTTTGAAAATGATCTTACTCTGTTTGCGGGTTTTCATCAACTAATCAATATATTTGTTTCTCCTTAAACGGTCTTAACCTGGGAACTCCCGCTGAGTTCCCGACTTCTGTTTTAGTACTTACTGTGTTATTCGGGTCGTTTTCCATTGTATTATGACTTAACGCAAAGTCATCATTTCAAAATATTTGTTTACGTAAAAATCTCCGCGCAAAATGAGATTTATGTAGACACAGTCGAGATTTGGCTTAACAAATTTACAAAAATAACGTAAAAAATATCTAAAAAACAGCGAAATCAAGTCTTTTGATGAAACATTTTAGGTTAGCAAAAAAATGATACATGAATGACAACCATGTCAGACCTTTTTCTTCCAGATGACATTACTGCATATCAATATTTTCATTTTCGGCGGCTGCCCTAGTGAAATCAAAAACTTTTATTTGATTTTTTTAAAACTCAAACGGTCTTTGTTACAGCACATCCAAAAAGTCACAGGTTTCTTAATAAACTTTTTTTAAATATTCGCAAAATCCCTTCCGTGAATAAAAGACAACATGGTGGTAGAAGTGCATTTTTATTGGTAGTTCAAACTTTTAATCATTCTTAATACTTAAAAAGATAGAATTCACTACACTTACTAGATTTAAAAGGAAATTTACCGATTGACTATAATTTATTTTTACAGCTTAGTGTTCATTAACTTATTTATATTTACAAATTCATAGTACGCGATAAATCTAACTTTTTTATATCCGTTAGGTAAACAAATTCATGTTACATTTTTAAACATATTATTTTTTAAATAGCAGAATGGTTAGTTGAGTGGCCTGCACACTTCCTTAGCGTCGATACCATCAGATCGAAGTCTTGATAACAAGCTCTTGTACACCACAGGAGCGAATGGTAGGACTACACCCCGTTGTTGAATTTCACCTGAAAGGATAGTTTCAATATTAAATTAATCCAACTCATCATCATCATTATTAGCCTATTTCTGTCCACTGCTGGACATAGGCCTCTCCAATAGTACGCCACTGATTATGGTCCCTTTGTTACAACATAGCTTTAATATGTATTTATAGTTCATTGATTAATACCACAATTATTATACTATTCCGACAGGTCACTCGCTGTGTAAGCAGAGAAGACCCAATGCTAAATATTTCTATCTTTACAGAGTTCATGTTTCTTAATTGATTATTACATTTGCCATTTGTGTTGCATGTTATGGCGAATCATAAAAGAACAAAAAATATATTGTTTTCAATGTAATACTCTAGGGCTTGATTATGGCATTAACCCTCTCATTACCAGAGGAGACATATGTATTTTCCGACAGCGGAATGATATAAGGGTCGAAGATTATTATTTATGTGTGTAACACTCACCATCCAGAACCATTTTGGCGGCGATGGCGGTGGGCAGGCCGACGGTGCGCGCCATGGCGGTGTGGCTGGCGGGGTCGCCGCGCACCGCCATCGTCACCTCGCGCTGCTCCTTCTTGCCGTCGCTCCACGTCACGCCCACCTCGTGCCGGAGCACCACGAAGTCGGTTTCGTCTTTTTCTACACAAATAATTTTAATTAGTAATTACATTTATAGTCTTAACCCTATTAATATGAGAGGGGACCCGTATTCCATCAGTGGAATGATAAAAGTGTCGGAAGGGGAGGAGAAATTTACATTTAATACTTTTAACGAAAATTATACTTAAAAGTTGCATATTAACTCCGAATCCATGAATTATATTCGTTACTTGGATAACTTGCAACAAATAGTTGTCACTGAAAACAGGAATTGTTTGCAATTTATGACTTTATAAATGACTTATTTCAAAAACAAATTTTTTTTATGTACTGTAAAAGGCTTGACGATAATGAGAGGAGAGTAGAATGAAACGAGTCTTTAGAACAAGACGGGGCTGACCGAGCTGCAAGCGGCTGCTGAGGTAGTGGCTGAGCGTGTCGAGCGGCGTGCCGCGCTTGTGCACGGCGACGTCGTCGAGCAGGCCGAGCGACTCCAGCGCCGCCGCGCCGGCGCCGCCCGCGCGCTCTGCCAGCCGCGTGCGCAGGTTCTCGAAGAAGATCGACGAGTCCACCAGCCCCAGTAGGTCGCACGCGAACTGCCGCTACGGGCCCATTATTAACGTTATTGTTATTGCCATTATTATACCACCTCGCTATGACCTCTATGAGGTACATTGGGAGCACCAAATGTAATGTATCTCTATCGTTTAGAACTAACGTGCTTCTTCTACATGTCATGTTAGAGACCTTGAAGGCCTCCATCAGGATTATTGTGTACAGTATTGTTATTTCCGGCTATGACAAACATTAAAGTCCAACTAGAGACCAAAGAAGGCCTTAAACACAGTTTAACAATTGTACGACCTTTTCAATTTGCCCTTTGATTACATGGGCTTAGAAAGACACAGTGGGTCGTAATGACAATGCGTCCAAAGAAATAACGACAGTCTCTTCAGATTTTCCACACTCTAACTGTACGACGTTTTTTAGTTTTACGAATACTTTTGAATCTGCCTTGAGTTATATCAGTGTTTCCAGTATTTCAAGTATTTCGTTAAAGTAACACATACCCAAGTAATAGTAGGACCATCGGGATGAAGAGCTGGATGCGGGTTGGGATCTATCAGCCCGAACAGCTGCATCGCCTTCATTGTTTCAGCAAAACCTGTAATCAATTTGAGTAACATAAGTATTATTATATAACAGACGGATCACAATAATGTTTGATGTTGTTGTTGTTCTCTTAATTTATAATTGGACTTTTCTTATCACCTAAATAAATAAACGTTATAAATACTAAACCTTAATACCTCTATATCTGATGGTTCCTCTGAACATAGTGTGCGCATCTTCAATGCCATAAAACTTTGAGTAAATGGTACTGTCTCTGTTGGGAAAGCCTTCGAATGCAAACCCAGGCAGAAAGTCCAAATCGCACGCCACAGACATGAGCTCACCACCGCTGAGTACTTCAACTATCTAAAACAAGAAAATTAATTTAGAAGTCAAAAGGGAGAATGGCAGTTGGAAATTGTTTGACATGTATGCACAATTGCATCGCCTTTCTAAATTTTGAATAACGTTAGAATAGAAAGAGATAGCAAATAAATATTAGAGACCTATGTTTAACTTAATATAGGGCGATGATGAGAATGACAATAATGACTTAAATTAACTTAAGATAAGTGCACGTAATAAATATCGATCACGTATAAGCCACAGCAATGCAAATTCATCGAATTACCTGTCCTTTGCTGAGATATTTGGCACCAGAAATAGTGTTGAGTAACACACCACGCGGATTCCATGAGAATTTGTACCTAAGTGCATTGTCACTGAATTCCGGCGCAGGTAGGCCTTTAAAAGAACAATTACATCTCTAATTTAGATAACAAGCGTAACTTCTTAATGACATCTACATAAATATTTATTTAACAAATTAACAAGAAACAACAGCAAGACGATGTTACCTCCACAATATGAGACGAATGAATCTATCCTTCCGCCGTGGCTCTGAATGTCATGGATACATTCTAGCGCCAGAAGATGGTCAATTCCTGGATCCAGTCCCACTTCGTTCAGTATAGTTATACCAGCCTCCTTGGCACTAAATGTAAGTAATAAAACATCTCTTTTAGATTTAAATTGAGAGAATTTTAAGTAATGAAGACAATTTTTAAAGACCGTGCAGCATACGAGTATGTGCATAAATGGTTGAAACGCTTTTTACATCCAACTGAGGGGTACAAATTTCTCCTACAGTTATGGGCTGGGAGCAAACACAACCATGGAATTTTGGTAACAAAACATTCTTATATCATTAATTTTCCATCTGACAACACCATTTAAATTTTCCCACTGCGTCAAACCCAAATTTCAAGACTACAATGTATTAAAACAAGTAAAATGTACATAAACTTCGGCTATTAAAATGTTCGATTAAATATATTATAATGAGATCAGATCTACATATCCAAATATCATTATCAGAGACGCAAATGAATACTATTAAATAATAATAATTATTAGTAGCGGCACTCACGCTTCGTGCACCTCTTGCACCTCGGGGCGCACGTAGGAGGCGGTGACCATGTGCGCGCGGGCGGCCACGCAGGCGCGCGCGGCGGCGCCGTGCAGCTCGTAGGGCAGCAGCGACACCACGAGCCGCGCGCGCGCCGCCAGCGCCGCCAGCGCGGGCTCGTCGCTCGCCTCTACGTACTCCGAGCGCACTCCGTAGCGCTCCGCCAGCGCGTCCGCTTCTTCCTTCACTTGAGATGCTACAACAATATTTGTTTTTATTTTTAATTTGTGAACTTGTTGGTAGCGAATTAGCGTTTAACTCACTTGCTGTGAAATGTTGAAATAGATTCTATCTAACGTTAGTTATGTTCTGACTGGATTTACGTGGCTTATCGTAAATACGCTTTAGATTTATTTATTTACAAGTACATCATGTATTGTGTCATACGATCGCCTGAAGTATTGTTCTTTACAAATCTTCAGTAATAGGATTTTTATGTCAATTTTCGTAGAAAAATAGTCTGCCGTAGAAGGGCAGGCTAAAAATTTATCTGACTATTTATATTAAAGTAACTCTTAAAATTAATTAAGTAGTCTCCAGATTAATCAAATTACGTACGCCTAAATCCTCTAGTTTCATCTCTATCATTTACGTTTGTCTTATCCGCCTATATCATTTCTCTACTGATATTGATTTTAATATGTATGATGTTAATCAGAATCGAAGGCAGGTTCAGAAGTCAATTTACTTCTAGTACCGTTTCTATCAACGTCCGTAAGAAATATGAGCTTAGTCAACAGAACCTTATTAAAACCTCTTTCAATAAATGTAAAGGAAGGGTTTCATAAAATAAACGCAATATTTAAAAATATGTACCTAGTATATTATTTTATCATTATAACTTTTATAAATATATAAATGAGTATTGCGAGCATACCAACAGTAACAGCGATATTCTTGTCCTTGGCCAGATATTCCACAACGGGTGCAGCTACGGAGCCGCTGCCCAGGATCACCACAGGGCTTTGCTGATCATTGCCCTCCACCTTGTGACGGGAACGGCTGTAAGAAATAATAATACAGACTAGGTGTCCAGCAGTGCTCAAAACTCGGCCGAAATTCAATAAACTTTAATTCTGAATGTTATTAAGGTTCTTATGTTAAAGATGATGTCTGTGCATATTTATAATCTATGCTACTGTTTGAGCACATTGAGTTATTATACATAGAGTAGCGAGGGAAGCCAGCAAAAAATGTGTTCGTCGAGAAAAAAGAGAAGGCAAAAGAGGTCTATCTGTCTCTCTTTTTTTTGGGCGTGCGTATGAGCAATCGTCATTTTACTGAAATGCTGAAAGCTAACCTTAAATTTCAACATATGAGATCAAATCGGAGTAAAGTTATACAAAATTATTAACCTACTGTTTAATTTAAAGAAAGTAATTTGAGCCAATAAAATGACAGTAACGTGCATTATGTGTAAAAAGAACCTACTCCTTTCAACAATAGTCGAAGTTTTCACAACCCAGACACTTACAGCTTTTATATTTGTCATCCCCACGTTAAA
>DWJK01002508.1:0-14524 GCA_018248815.1 Croniades pieria auraria
GAGACCGCCCGGGTAAAGAGGGGATCCTCGAGGCCCGTAGATTCATACCCATGCAGCGAGATATGCGCCGCGGTGTACGAACGACCGCCGGTGATGATGAAAACGTTCTTGGTGTAAATATCATGTTAATACTGGTTGTATTAGTGTAGTGTTTTAATTCACAGTCAATATAATTTTAAGCGTCCTCAAATGTTTCATGTCGGTGTTTCAATTACTTTTGAGTTCACGTTGAACTTACTTTGATTACTAAGACAATATTTATATTATCATTTTCGTGAGTAGGAGTTGAACAACTTCATAAAGTTGTTTGATTTCTTGTCAATTGATTGTAAAATATTAATATTTTATTAATAAAGGAGCTGATTGTAAATTACGTTAGGTCTATGAAATATATTTCATTTGGTTCTTGGGGAAGGAAATTGATTATTTTGTTCCATCCATTAATGAATACCTGCCTGGCAGAGTTACAGTTCCTCTAATAACTGTATAATATCTGATGCGTGCCAGGATCTGAATTCCAGACGTCGGAGTGGAAAGAAGGAAACGTAAATTTAAACCACTGGACTACTTCCGTTCTGCTATTCGTAGCATAAGTTATAATATTATAGATGGAATTTCGTAGAAACATTATCGTCTAGTTAAAAGATCTAGTTCCTCTGAGACGCTGGATTTTCAGTTCAGGTATTTAATTTGTACGTGTTAATAATTAAATCTTTGGTCTCCATCATCATCATCATCACACCAGCCTTTATCATTCCATTGCTGGATAAAGACCTTTCCTTAAGTGTGCCACATCACAGGATCCTCCGCATATCTTATCCAGCCGCTGCCACCTGTCCTTTTAAGGTCGTCGGTCCAACGGGTCTTAGGGCGACCCACAGTACTTCTGTCAATTAGCGGTGTCCACTCGAAAACTCGTCTGCCCCAACGGCCGTCGGTTCTTCGACATAATATGTGACCAGCCCACTTCCAGTTCACCGTGCTAATTCTTTGAGCTATGGCAGTTGCCTTACATTGGTCTCCAGTTACTAACAAATTATATGTATATTTGATGAATATCGTTGATAATGAATTATTTTCGTTTTTCCAAATTTTGGAGATATTATGATTCCGTATTGCACCTTTTTTTCTGAAGGGATGAGCAGTGTAATTATTGTATTATTAGTGTATTATTCATAATTTTCACTAGTAATATTATATTCTCCATTGAAGTAGGTAAGTCTATTAATATATACATATATCTCAAAAATATTGCAAAAAATTCCTGTTTCGAAGCGCAGCAGTAACCATATTTTATGTTTTTCAAAGGACCTATTCAAATCCGGGGCTTAATTCTGTATAAAAAATGTATAGCAAATATCATTAAATCGTAAATAAGTGACAAAATATTCAGAACATTTTTAAAATTGATGATTGAATGAAGGACATCACGAACAAAAGGTTTGGTCGCTTTGTTTCGTAAACAAAAACGAATTGATCCGTGAAAAAATTCATAAAACCGTTTAAAGAGTGGACAATTTTAAAGTATAAAATATTATAAAAGTGTGATTTAATCTGTAGAAAAAAAAATTGTATTACAATTACGGGCGTTAGATAGATAATCCCATGGTCTTCTACTGAAAGTATAAAATTTTAACATTTACGATAATCCTGTTAAATGGTATGGTACCTTCGCTGCATTTTCATTCATTTATCCGAATAATAACAATTAATTTTATTATTATATTATCAAGCCAGGTGGTTTACAGGGTAGGCAAGGAGCACCATGGATCAAATACTTTTATTCTTATCGACCTGAAGTGTTTTTTCAATTTTCACCGCTCTTAAAAAAACGATTTCGCAGATCTTTGACAACCCTATCGTCCATGAAACAGCATGAAATAATAACAGTAATTATTGAAAAATTTCAATTTTTGAATTAATGCATTTCACTTTATTATTCATTGCTTTAAGACGGTATTAATTTGTAACACTTTTTGTGCTATCCACATAATAGAAAGAGGAAAAATAACGCTACGCCGACGAAATCCATTTTACAAACTGTCTGCCATGTACAGATAACAAAAAGCTTTTGATTTCTTTTATGACAAGCGGTTAGCGATTGATATTTTCATATCGATCTTGTGGCAACACTGACAACTAACATTGTATGAAACAATAGCACACGAACAATTGGATTTAGCCGCCATTTTTAATTCACCTCTTGTATTTTAAACGTTTTACTGACAACGTGATTTCAGGTTTAATTTTATTCGTCATCGTTTTCTATGTTTAAAAAATTTTATTTGATCAAATTTTTTTAGTTTTTGTAAATTGAAAGACGAAGCAGTGATAGCCCAGTGGTTAATTCAGCCTCTGATTCCGGGGGTGCTGGGTTCAAAACCACGGCACGCACCTATTTACAAAAAGTGCGTTTTAAATTTAAATATCACTTCCTAACGGTAAAGGAAAACATCGTGAGGAAACCTGCACACCTTGAAATTTATAAAAAAAAAAGATCTAAAGTGTGTGAAGTCTGCCAACTGGACTTGGCCAGCGTGGCAGACTATGGTCTTAACTCTCTCATTGTGAGAGGAGACCCATATTCCAACAGTGGAATGACAAAAGGGTTGATGAGTGACTCTTCACTCGCAAGACTCAACGTTCGCAAAGCACTCATGCTTTGCGAGTATTCTATGAGACTGCATATTTAAATCTTCATTAAAAATCGATATTTTTATCGATTAATATTTTGTGCAACTTTACTGCTCTGAGTTGGGACATTAATATAAACAGAAATATAAACCGCTATTTAATAATAAAATCCAAAAAATGAGTAGATACGGTTTTAATAGTTTTTACATTTCAAAAGCTGCAAAGGTTTCCTAACCATTGGACTTTTACAAATCTTTTATTAAATCCTATCAGTTACTTAGTACAATTGGTGAGTGAAGAATTACTTATTAAAAATGTCACTTTTTGTTAATATATTATAAGTAACTTTTTGTTAAATATTACAGCTACCAACAATAGTTAATCCAGTAAACAACTGTTTTTAATTCACTTTTTTTTTCGCATTTGCTTATTTTTTTTCATAAAAACGGTGTCAGCAGAATATCTATAGATAGACAGTGCAATACAAAGCCAAAATTTTGTACACAGCTAGTTATCAAAGTCCGGTTATGATCTGAGAATGTATAGAAATGACTTAATATATTTTGTTTCCAACTGTAGAATAGACAGAGAGCGTCATGCACCGGGCTAAGATCTAGATTGCGAGCGACTACAGAAACTACTACTAGAAAATCTAAGTAAGAAAAATCCAATAGCACGACCCAGGCATTGAACCTAGAACCTCTCAATAAGCAGTCACGCTTGCATTCACTCGACCAATGAGGCAGTCGCTATTAATTACTTAAAAAAAACTGTGGAGTGAAATAAAATCACATTCGGCTAATGCAGAATCTGTAGGCGATATTAAATATGATAGAAGGCAAAAAAATCATGGAAACCATTATCTGTACATAAAACAAATGTTTTATTGATGTTATGGAATGCTAACGAAAAGAGCTTATCTCAGAAATTGATGCTTTGTTTTCTAAAAGCTTCCTGTTATGCATAATAATCCACACATTTTCCCCTTGTTTGGCATTTACCTACCCTTTTAGATGTGTTTTTACAGCAAATCTCAATATATCATTACCATATCGTCACTTCACCTTCCTTATGGGGTAGGCAGAGGGCATAGAATAAATAAATGTGTAGTAAAATCTTGATATATGTTATATATAAAAACACCAGCCTGGTACACTATCTGATAATGCGTTGTCAGTGTTGATGTACTCTTCTCGTATAATGTTCTAATCTAGATCACAAGTGATAGGAGATTCATTATGTATCCGACCTTAGACTTTCCCCTTAGAAGATCCCCACATTAAGTAATACACTGGAATGTTTCCGAAAATCTACATTCAAAGAGTTAAAAAAATAGCGAAGTTTACCCTCAGTTTGTGTGAATTACAAGCAGTGATAGCCTAATGGTTAAGAATTCAGCCTCTCATTCCGGGAGTGCTGGCTTCTAATCCATGGCGCGCACCTCTTTACAAAAGTGCGTTTAAGTTTAAATATAATTTGGTAATGATGAAGGAAAAACATCGTGACGAAACTTGCACACCTTAGAATTTATATAGAAAAAAAACCTAAGGTGTGTGATGTCTGCCAAGCCGCACTTGGCCGGCGTGGCACACTGTGGCCTTAACCCTCTCATAATGAAAGGAGGCCCATATTCCAACAGTGGGTCGATAATTTTTTTTTGCGTGTGAATTAAACTTTTCATAGATAATGCGGTAAGTTTTTATGTCACAACTTTGTATAATGACGACATTTTTAAAAATGCGTAATTTATTACTTTAGATATATGACATGGCGTAAGAGTTTTTGCGCGCTGTTGACTTTGTTTAAATATAAATTTTATTGAAAGTTGACATGAGTCTTTATTATACACGTCGTGAAAATAAACTACTATTATTATTAAAGTCACATAATGTCATTTCTCTTTCTTTCTCTCTCTTAAGCATTATTATTCACATCTGCTCGTAGAGTCTACTTTCCTTGTCTTTCTCTCCACTTCACATGATTGGACAAATCTTCTACGGAAACAGTGCAGACTAATCTTTTCGTATGTTATCTGTTCATTTCATCATCGAGAATGTAATCACCATTACATTTGCTTTTTGAAAGCCTTTTCAATTAAGAGCGAGTATTAAACAGTCGAGTATTTTTAATTGTCACCTCTATACCTTCGTAAGGCTTCGTAACATAGATTACAGATGGTTTCATATCCGGTGCGATTGCAGCGCCATCTGCACTATAACCACCATTGACAAGGTTCGCTGCGCTTGCTGGATTTACTTCAAATATTCGCCTTGAATACTTTTGGAAAATTAGTTTCGCGTTCCTAAATATATTAAGTATCAAAATAGCTATCAAAACCACCAATTATTTTATCGTTGAACTGATGGACATGGATCCCCTCTCAGAATGAAAAGAGTTATAACCATGACGCTTGCTAAGAGCGGGTTGGAACACTTTATAGGTTTTAGAGAAAATCGTGAATAATTGTATATTGTGCGGGTATCCTCACGAGTAATATAAAATGGACATAACTTTATAAACAATAAGGTTTGCGTCAAGATCAAAATTCATGGCTAATGGTTGAGAGATTGCTTTAAAACGGCAAGAATATTACTGCTTGATATCTTCTCTAATCATAATACTACTTCGATCAATTTTAATTTATTATTAGGGTATATCATCTGAGTCCTCCATAGTTAGTAAATCTCATAACATTTTATCGTTCCAGTTCACTAATACTGCGCGAGTAAAAATCTAACCGACATCAAAGCTCGGATAAGAGGACCGTAAAACCTTCGCTTGCGTTAATCTAATGATCGATTACATTTAGGGACACGGGACTTATCCAGCAAAAACGAGAATCTGGAGTATTTTAACAGCTCACGCATCATTAACGCCACATACGTGGTTCGTGGGAAACTTGCGAATGTTAGTGGATTTAGGTGCTGAAGGAGACCAAGAGTCCCCTATCTTGGTGAAATACTTCAGATACTGGCTGATGGCGGAGTGTCAGAAACTTCGACAACCGGCACGCATGTTCGAAGAGAGTGATAAATGTATTAGAGCCACGTCAGATCTGTAAGGGTAGAGATATTTAGCATTCGGTGTTCTCCGCCTACCCCGTAAGAAATTAGGCGTGATCCTGCAAGGGCCCAGTCTGTGATATTTTAATAAAGTTATTTTTAATCGTGCCTCGTTGCCTGTTGATTTGAGCCCGGCTTATGACAATAGGCTCACCAATTGTTCCATGGTGGGACGTAAAGGTAACTGTCAAAACATGGGAGTGTATTACGCTCCTCTGCCCACTCCTTCGGGGATTACAGGCGTGATGTTAAGTTTTATTCTTAAACATGATATTGTATATCCTAAGAGACATAACCAGAGGCAAAGAAATTTGTATAAACCAAGCGCTTTGGCTCAAGTTATGATGTTTTAATTTCCGGCATCGGGAGCTGGTATAATAAATGATTATATTCTAGAATATTCTTTATATACGCCATGCATCGCCCAGAGAAACATGCGATTGCGAGGCAAAACCGTTTTTCTATAAAATAGATATGTACACCTTTAAGGCTGAGTGTTACCATACCACAACATAGAATGTTACCATATGACAATAAGATATTGAAATATGTAGATAAATGCGTATACCCTCGGTAAGTGTAGCGTTCCGTGCTGTTTTTTTTTTTTTTTTTGTGAATTTATTTAATATTTTAAATTATTGTACGTTGACGAGACATTTGCAATTTGGAAATTACGTATATTTTTTTTATCAAGATATATGTAAATATGCTCTGAAGACGAAATTTAAGATACATGTGTAGGTCTATTACGAAAATTTTAAAGTCATATGTAAAATTCAATTAGGAAGGTATTAAACGGTAATGTCACAAATTAAATAGATTTTATTCACGCCTGGATAGGTCTAAAAATAAAAGGTTATAAAGTCAACTTTAACACATGTGACTTTACTGTATTTAACACTATTTCTTGATTGACTAAGTGTTAAAAATCGTAAGGGTTGTGAGTATAATTGTTGTATGTTGGAAACATATCAATGGACGGACGTTGCTTTCTGTCTACCCCTTACGGACTTGTCATGATAACATAGTGTAATAATCTTTCAATAAAATCCACCATATCAGTACAGCAAAATCAAATTGCACTCGTATGCAATTTGATTTTGCTTTACTGATAGATGACTAGTTTGCGTCAGTTCGCGTCCGTGCACAAACTATTATTAGGGGCGTCAATCAACTTAAAAATAGACACGTTGGGGCGGTATTACGTTTAACTTTTTGTAAGCGAGAACTTTCTATCATTATCGTCTTATAATTTTGTTTAAAATTAAAGCTCACTTTGGAACAATTATTTTAAATAACCAATGTTTTGGAACATTTCTATATCGTTACTGGTTCCAAATGCGGGTAGAATGTTTTTTTTTATGGTAACCAGATGGTTAATTAATTACATATATAAATTTTAAAATATACTTATAATGACATCATATGCTTATTTTTTGCAATCACACTGAACAAATACTAGTGCTAGTTTTGAACCAACCATCCTCGACGCAATGACCAGGTTCACAAGCTACTGAACCAATGGGCCAGTCAATAAGATAAACTTCAAGTATTTTATTGATTAATTAACGTCACTTTAGCCAATCAAAATTATATGTTAGTGGTAGAAAATCAATATTGGATTCCTTAGTTTTCCATTTATATTTCCGTCACAGAATTCTTGTTGTGGTTGTACATATAAAAGTCACCTAATGTCATAACCTCAAAATCAATTTCCACTCATTCCGTGTGTCGCTTGGCAATCGTCCAAGTGAGGCTGTCGCGCTGACGTTCAGGCTGGATCGTTTATTAAATTCTATCAGTAGTTTTTAAAACGGGCAGCTGTATTGAGACGAACTAGTTTGATGTGTGTGTTTGTATATGGATATACTCGTATACAGCACATCTGTCTGTGTAATAAACGATTATGTCAACGGTCCTGGATAGACTGGATGAAAAATTAGTGTCCGTGAGAATATAGTCCCACTTAGGGATTTCCCACACAGCACGGGGGCTATAGGGAAAATGTTTTAAGGCAAGGTCTATGTCGAGCAGTGGATTGAGTCAGACTGATAATCATCAAATGATAATGATACAGGTAATGGTAATATAGTTAAGAAATTTAAGAAATGAGAAGTATGATTTAGTAATATGTAGAGGATAGAAAGAATATAGGTATTCTGGCAAAGATGAAGTCGCTTAGCGTAAAATGAAATTCAGACAAGTACGAGATGTCATTTCGTTTGAATTGCAAAAAGAAAAACCTGTCAGGTAAGTTTTAGTGCTAATATATATCATCATATAGAGATATTTGGCTCTCGCTGCCCTATACCAACCCTGTAGCGGAGCTGGCGTGACGGCTATAAATAATAATATATGTAAAATGAACATGACTTTAATAACGGTAACGAAAGCCGCAGAAAACGGGACACCAAGCGCCGTGCCAGGGCATGGAAATTGATTTCAGTTATATTTTATTTTAATCTTAAATTGCTAGCTGTGCAGCGCATGTACGTGTCTAATATGACATGATAAAAATGCCAACCGTCAACTGCATCGTGATACCGTTACTTTCTTAGACGTGAATTTATTGGCAGAATAGGAAAAACGAGCTTTACTCAACATTGTGGAGAAATTTCAGGTGCAATTTTTCATGATAATGTTTGCTAAAGCGGACGAAGCCTACCAATCCGCATTCAGCGTAGTGCGCTTTAATCCCTGTCATTATGAGATGCCATCTGTGTCCAACAGGGGAACAAAAAACGGATAAAGAGATGAGAGGGTAATCATTGCCCTTGTTGAGTTTAGGTGGAATTTAAAATATTTTCCTATTGTTATAAAATTTTATTTTATAAGAAATATTTATAGAAATCGCATTGTATTAATGACATGTATATAGAAATTACTAATGTTATTTCCATGAATTTCCATGAGTGGTAATAGAAGACTCTATGTATATTTCAAAACTGCCGGGCTGTTCAAAGAATAAATAGGCAGGTTCGCAGGGCGCGGCCACACTTCAGCCTTTTTTGATTTATTACTCAGCAAAATGAGGCAAAAATGCGGTTATTTTCATGGTATTTGCGTAAATCGACCGCTTAACAACCGGCGGACTTTAAGCGCTTTTGCTACAACAGGCGAAGATTTTACAGGCGATGTTATTTATAGCGTTACGATAAGTATTTCTCTCTATTTTAATTCGTTGGTTCTCCTGGCTTTTAATGCGTCTTCAGACGAGATGACTGAGCTTGCTAAGCCCAACCAGATATGAGAGTTCAGTGAAGTAATGATAATGATAATTTATTGCAAGAATGTAGTCAACCAACCATGGTAACATTAGGAGAAACCTTAACCACAAGCCGCGGTTGAAGATCATTTTTCTGTTCCAAGATGCAAGCACTCGATTGCCCATCTAGGATTATGGGTCTTTGATGAGAGTCAGATTTTGAATTCTGCCGTCGCTGGTTTGATCGTAAGAGAGCTTGAAGCATAAAAAAAGGCTAAGGTCTGCAGTACATTTGTTACTGATTCTTAACAAGTTCTGTGCGTCTCAAAATGAATCCTCAAAATGTATTTTTTATTACGAATGAGGAATTAGCAGTCCATAATGTTTCAGCAATCTCAAGTCTTCGGTGACACGTATTTACGGGTTTCCTCAAACCGGATGATCAGCGATTATGGGCGACAACCCTCCGTGTTAGAAACGGTCTATGTCCATCAGTGGACGGAAACAGGCTGATAACGAACCTATTATGGTCTGTACTCACAATTTATGATCCATCGCTTATCGCCAATGGATGTTGGAACAATCTCTTAAGGACCCGCCCTTTGATTACAAGACTATTGAAGAATTTCTGTACCCTGAGCTTTTGTACAGTAAGTGTTGGACCAAGTTGTGTATTGAACAGCTTTAGGTAAAGTGGAGCGATCGGTTTGAAAAGAGTTTCGAGTTCTTTAGCACCGTAAAGAAAGATTTTCAGAAGAATGTTTGATGCCTTCATCTAGTTATTAATATCTCGTTGCCACAGCATGGAAGATGGCTACGAAAGTTTTTTATAAAAAGTAATCGCTGGTAAGTCTTTATGAGCATTTTATGATGTAACTTACGGTGTTTTCTTAGACTGTGGCACAATGACGCATTGTGTAGGGTTGGGCCGGATGTGCGTTTATTTCGAAAAGCATGCAAAGGGTATTCAGAGTGAGTTAAATGATGAACTACAGCCATTAGACACAGCACACATCTCTTATTAGCATTGTACGACTGCAGTAACACGAGTTGCATATCAACGGTAGAACGTTGATGATAACTTATTTTGAATCTTATCTTTCATGTTATCTTGCATTGTACCGGAAGTGAGTGCTCTGTGTTTCTCACACAATTAAATTTGTTATGCAATCCGGAAATTGTCTTGCTACTGCTGTAACTGGACATGCTTTTGTAGTTTTTTTATTTTTTTTTTTAGGGCAGTCGCTACAAACTGTGAAACTATTTATCTTTATGTAGCCGCGTTCCGCTATCAGTTTATTTGACTTCTAAGCGTTGATCGTATTACTTTTACGGATTAGTTTCTGTAATTAAAGATCAAGAATTCAATTCTTTAAGTCCAAACTCTTAAAGCCTTACACCAAAAATGTGAATAGAACCTGAAGTAAAAGCTGAACCCTTAAAAGTAGCTGGCGGATCCATTTCTTGTTAGGAAACTTTTTCGTATTTTCTATTTAATCCCACAGGAAGTTACGTCCGTATTTTTGGCCGAGGACTTTATTCCATTGTTTGTGGTATTGGGTGTAACGCTATACTGTTTGAAAGACTGCGTTTTATCTGTAATTAAGAAATTGTCTTATTCGAGATTTATAATATCGACAGAAATAATTTTTGTTATTACTAAGTCAGCTGGAAAGACCTGTGTTCAGAATAGTTTTAAGTCTAATGTTTCTGGTTCGCTATCGTCGTAAGCTTCGGATTTTCAACTTTTACTATTGATAATAGAACTTGACTTAAAAAGGAATACTTTGATAATAGAATTCACAACTTCTAGACCAGAATTTAACAAGTAATTAGTGTGTTAACGGAATAAAATAGTGTTAGGAAAACGACGTTTGTGTGACAGTACGAGATAAATCATTTTACTCTCGATCATTGATCTATATTAAAACAAAGATAGCTGAATTAATGTCGTTATCGCCTGCCACAACAACATCGGAATGTCCAGTCACTGACTTCAAAACATATAGTAAGTTATCCTAATTAACGAGCTGATGTGCCTCATTTAGATTCATGAAATGATTTGTTAAAGTAAACCTAAAAACGTGTTCAGCAATGTTCTATTGTAGGATAAGCAAATACGAGTACATTATAATGGACATGCAGCATAAGAATATAGAAGCAGTGATAGCCTAGTGGTTAAGAATTCAGCCTCTCACCCCGGGGGTGCTGGCTTCAAATCCATGGCGCGAACCTCTTTACAAAAGTGCGTTTTAAGTTTAAATATCACTTGCTAACGGTGAAGGAAAACATCGTGAGGAAACGTGCACACCTTAGAATTTAAAAAAAAAAAATATTCTGAGGTGTATGAAGTCTGCCAACCCGCACTTGGCCCGCGTGGCGGATGACGGCCTTAAACCTCTCAATATGAGAGGAGACCCATATTCCAACAGTGGAATGTTAATGGGTCGATTAATATTATTATTATTTATTAACTGTATTTAAAACAAACTCTGGTTAATCATCATCAATCTGCAATAAAATAATATTTCTTATTTTGAATGAACAAAATAAAATATTTTCTTAATTTATAGGAAATGTGTCTCTCGTTCGTGTTGTATTACCCTCGGACCGAACTTGCTGGCTGTTATTCGATGACACCAGTCGTTGAGTTCTTTCAAACGTTCGGCATTAAGGAGTTCTATGGCTTGAGCATGCTGGACGTTGAGAAAATCTTCTTGTCATCAGGGTATGTATATATATCTCGCTTCCACTATTCTTACACCGGGTCTATTATGTCGGTGTGTTCGAGCGGTTGTTCTGAATATAGTGATAAATAATAAATTTCTGTGGTCCACGTTGCATTACATTAAACATTAGAAATTTTGTGCCGCGCATGCGTTAATTGATATAGTTGGCAGACTATGAAAAAGGGCTTAGGAGGAAGGGGGGGGAGTTGGTAAAGGTTCACTATTTACACAATACTGATACCTCCTTTGTTTAACTTTCATCAAGGAATTTCATAGTTATCTGTAGAAATATTCCAAACGAGGATCGAATCCAGGAGCTCTCGGTTATCAGTCTCGTTTGCAACCATTCCACCAACAAGGCAGTCATTTATATTGTATTTATTGTTACTTACAGGAACTGGGAAGGCCTCCCGCCTCAACTCGAGTCCGATATGATGCAGAACAGGGCGGATGAAGCCGTCGTGCTGGGCGACGACCAAGGCGTTGGGTTAATGAGTAAGTACAATGTACTACCAGTTCTTTTTATTGAGAGCTGTATTATTTATTTAATCTAGAATTCCTACTGTCAATGCTTCATGTTATATTCATTTTATAATAACAGTATCATTTATTAAAACAATCTTACAAGATGTTTTGTTATTCCATCTATTACTATGGGAATTGTTCATAAATAACAATCAATTTAATTAATTCTGTACTTGTTATAATTTCGCGTCCTCATATTGGACATTATGTAAAGTGCCCACATAACATGAGCATGTCACAGTCGATATTGATGAATTTATCGGCGTATTTGTTGGGTTTCGTGTGTATATAGAAAAACAAGAGTAGGTATCTTGAAGTTTTTGGATTCTGGTCGTTTATTTTATTTTGTTGATGCAGAGGGTCTGGTGATAAAGGAGCCCCCGGAGTTCCGTAACAAGACGTTCATGGCCCACTTGAACGACATGGCGTGGTCGGAGCCGCTGCTCACGGAGCAGATCGAGAAGTCGCTGTACTGGGGCTGGCACATGACCTTCTGCAAGAAACGGGACAACGGCTGGGGCGCTGTGAGTTTTCTTTTTAGCTCCTACTTCTTGAGATACGTCGGTACATATGTAATCAAGTATATAAACAATCACGATACATTTAATATTAAAATGGATATATATAGGACTTTTCAAAATTTCATGCGTGCTCCATCTCAGAACGTACATGCACTAACCCTCAGACGGGATCATACATATATATGTACTTACAATGTTTTATATCTATATTCGATTTTTAAACGTCGTTCGCAGCTAATACAAATCCAGAACTACCCGAACTACACGGAGCTGACGAACAACGACGCGGCGGAGAAGTCGTGCCACTACAAGAGCGTGGTGCTGGCGGGCGCCAGCGCGGCGGGCGCCGGCGCCGCGCGCGCCGCGCTGGCGCTCGCCGCGCTCGCCGCTCTCGCCCTTATCGCCCGGTAGTAAGACACACATCCGCTTGCACTACGCCGGGGCCGATCACATGTTGATGCTCGTCTGTTTCGTTACTCTTCGCGACCGTGGGCGTTCAGTGTTGCCGCTGGGAATGTTATGATCTGTGGTGTCGAATTTTGGGTTGTTTTTTTTTTTTTTTATTGGAGCGCTGTCTGACATTTTTTTTGTATGGTTAGGTTCTGCCGACGTCCTACCGAGGTTGAACGTTGCGAGTGTTATATCGAAATTGAATATATAATATTTGTTTCGTATACATGTCACTTTAAGAAATTTTGTATGGGGGGCAATCGCAATCTCCCCTCGAAGCCCCTGCGCCCATGGAACCATGAAATTGAATTACTTTCTGAGTATTATTTATTAACGACTACTTGCAACACAAATCCAATGCAAACCAGTAACTTTGCAGTTATTGAAACCAAATGTAATGTATTAAATTCATACGAGTCCCTTTTCTTGTATTTTTCAATAGACTACTGAAATGTTAAAAATGTTGAAGAGATACTGAAATGTTGGAGATGTTATTATTATTTCACGTGTGAATGTTTTGTGATCGTTGTACTTATGAGTTTTTGCTCATGTGTTTATTTTTTGCTGAATCCTTAGTAATTTTCTTAGGTGATGAACGATACCAAATGTGTGGTATTAAATTTTTTTTTTATATTATGTAGTGTCTGGAATTCGTTAGGGACTGCTGTTCTTGTATTCCGTGTGTGGATTCCGCTTTACCTTTAATGATTTGAATTTCTTATCATTACATATTCGTGTCGATTGAAAAAATTTTTTTTAGCCTTTCACTGTTTTTCTGTTTTTGAAAGTAAACTAAAATTTTATTAAACGCACCTTCATAAGAGTTGTATTTTATATAGAAATGAAGAAATTTTACAAACGTAAATAGTAAACCTGGTAATTTTTTTAATACACATAAACTGTTCTATTTTCGAATTCCTTTCGAAACAGTTGAAAAATTATATATTTTTATTAACGGACTTTTTACATTTGAATTTTAAGTGCGAACTATTACTACTGTGGCCTGTATGTAGATTATGATATATTTTTACATAATACTAAAAGCTTAATACGAATATATTTTCGAGTTAAATATAGTTAATTTAAATGACATATATTCATTTATTTAGTTCCAAAATTAAACGTGCATTTGCTGTTTGTTTTAAATCAGAAATAACTCAAGCACAGAAATAATCGACAAAATATTTTCCATTGAACAGTTACATATCATTTATTATATGTATTTAATTATAAATTGATATAAATGTATTTAATTCCGTCACTTAAATATAAGAACTGGATCGTAAAAGTATTAACTGTTGTAAACTCAAAAATGTTCTGTTTTTTAATCTGTAAATATTATATAACCTTTATGGGATAATCTGAGACCTGTGTGCTATATATATGCAGCCTTTTCGG
>DWJK01002509.1:0-14523 GCA_018248815.1 Croniades pieria auraria
GTGAGCGTATTGCCATATGTACACCGGGCACAAATCCAGACTCCGAGTCACTACTAGAAATTCGGAATTGGAAAAATTTAATAGTCCCCGACTCGGGATTTGAACCCAGGACCTATCTATCGACAGCTGCACTTTCAACCACTCGACCAACGACGCAGTCATTATTATTAGACTTATTAGAGTTATTATTATTTTATATAAAGCCACCTCTATACAAAAGCACTGCTTATTGCGGCCTGGGTTTGGGTTTTGAATACTGGTTGGAGTTGCACAGTATAAATTTACATCGTTTTTTTGTTTTGTATTTTCACTTTTTTCGATCATTACTCCGGAAAATAGGATAAAGCAACGATAAATGTATTACTGCTAATTATGACCAGTTACAATATGTAGTATACGACCATGTGCGATAGAAACATAACTGGTCATAAATAATCCTGACTTTTCAAAGTCCTGATTTCTGCCACCGTCGTTTCTAGAATCATTATTAGGAATTTCTAAGTAAAATGCCAGAGTAATTATGTAGAATGAAACATGGATACGGTCCAGCAACAAGAGCTAAATATATTATAGTGCATATTAAATAGGCCTCCCCTAATAAGCCGCTTAGGGGAGGCCTATGTCCAGCAGTGGACATCCAGAGGCTGATAATGGTGATGATATTGAATGTTATGCTGTTTTTTCTTGAAATTATCCAAAGGCACGAGAGGTCAACGTACAAGAATAAATCAATGATGAACTGCGGTCAGTCATTGTGTTGTGTCGTTAGCGTTTGTCGGTAATTTATCAGTTAGGGGCCAGCTGAGGTCCACACTAGGCGATATTTCAAATAGAACAACATCAACAACACTTTTCTCTAGTTCTGTACGAAATACAAGTTTGTTTGTTTATCATCACAACGTCAAATTTATATTGATAAAAATAATCAATTATTGATTTGACGCACCTTTAATAAACTGGGAGAAGACAACTGAAAGAAAACCTACATCATTTTGAATGTTATCCTTTCCATGTTTATGTGTTAGAGTTCCTTAGGCTTTTAATTAGAACTCTTTGTCTGGAGTAACGATATAGAAATAGAGGCGGGTATATCTATATTACTATATATGTATCTCTAAACATACTATATCTTTCTAAACTTTTTGAATAGAGATATAATAGAGAATAGAATAGGAGTATCAATTAATTTATCTTGTAATCTTCAAGAAGTAAAAGGCTTTTTATTTTTTTGGATTTTATTACTGGGATAATGATTGACACAGCGAACGAGCTTTTTATCGCAATCCGAACGTATTGGATATACATTTGTTTAACATGGAAGGCTTTATACAAAGCGGGCAGAAACCATGAAGCCTGTTAAGTGGAACCTTCCAAGTAGGCCAATTTGACGTTTATGTAAGTTTAGAGTCATGCTATTCCATGGGACGTAAACATAACTGGTGAAACGTGGGAATGTATTATACTGCTCTGCCTACATTTTCGGTGATTACAGGTGTAATGTTACGGTTTTTTTAGACATATGCTATTTGATATATCTATTTGTTTTCTGTCAGTAGATTATGGTTATCATCGACGACCGTTATAATATCTTTACTTAAGGGGCTTAAACTTTAGCCATAGCAGACCACGTTGACCAAGTGCTCGTGGACAGATGTCACGCTCAGAGAATACTATGAAGAATTCTGAATTCTGAAAGTTTATTAACAGTTACTAATAATTATTATTACTAGTACTTAATAATTATTAGTATTAGTAAAGCGTAGTGTGTAAAAAGTTGTGTGTAAGTTAAATTTAACTTTTCTGTAATGGTTATATTTCCAAACAATACGTGCTTGCCGTCCTATCCGTAGAGTCCGTACCAGTAGCCCACTGTGACAGCTCATTTGCTACCCTCTCAACAAAAAAAGAGTTATTGCAAAATCTATGCTAAGGTAAAACCATGAATGATGGTTATTCTTAGAAGGCTAAGATGTTATGTTTTGATCTAACTTTCGAAGGGCTTGGCAACAGTATGGTGTTCTTGCAATCAAAACCGAGAACGAGGCAAAATCTCAGAAATGTAGCTGAAGTACAGAAAACAGCTATTAGTTTCAAACGAAAAAATTGTTTACCGCTAAGTTTATTTTATCAAGAAACAGGACCAACAAAGGTATTAGATATTATTATTTTTATATCATCACGCCAAGACTTTTAGCGGGTAGGTTAATAGATGTACAATTGGATGAAAATTACTTTCGTTATAATTTGGAGTAAAATTTGACTTTACATAACAAAATGTTAAACACTTTATTATTATGGTCGAACGTGCGGGTGTACTACACTTCTTTGTCTACCCCTTTGGAGATTACAGGCGTGATGTAACTTTATTATTATTAGTATCATTATATCTTCCCGCCAGGTTTTGGTCAAAGTAGGTGAGTCGAATTGTTTACGAATTTTGTTTGAACATTCGAATTGTACATAATATATTTTGTGCATAATGTATCGGAACATGATTTTATATATTTACACCAACATTATACAATTAATATATATGTAATTCTTATGAATGGAATTAAAACGTGATTATAAATGTATACGACCTAGACGATGTAGAGTTCTTATTTTAGAACTACTTCTGTGTTATTGAGCGCCCGATACGAAACCTGTCCCTTGATGCAAGTCGTCGTAAAAAAAAGCCTTTTCAATGTTTTATTGTTGCCTTTTGCACACTTACAGGGCCGCTTCGAATTTTAGGACCTACTTATAAAAACCGGAATGATCACTTTTGGTGCCCGGTTTTAAAAGTCGTGAAGCTATTTATATAATGTTCTGAATATCTTAAAATGATTTTTTGTATTGCATCATGTTTCGTCGCGTTCATTAATTAATTTAACGCCGGCAATGTCACACTCGTAATCTTGTAACAGTTCTTAGTTTTTATTCGCAAAACGACGTTCTTTGGCGTGTATTGTTCTTTTTTCGAAATGTCGAAATTCGAAAATGTCTTTAAAGTATATTACGATGGTTCCTTACTTTGAAATGTAACTGTAGTATTTTTTTCATGCTGTAGGAAGCGCAGAACATACTGTCTACATCATCATACTATCTAGTCACTTGTTGCATTCAAGGTAGTACGAATCTTTATATTCATTTATCAATTTTCCTATGCGTCAATAATTCATACATCTTGTATAATAACGAATCGCCTAATGTGGATGCAGAAACTAGCTGAAAGAGAGTAACACAAGCTGAGCCCAGAAAGATCCAGAGCGACCCACGTTACCAAGTTCAGAAGAAGAGAACATTTTAGGTATTGCGAAGAAATATTAATATCCTTATAAAACTACCACCTCTGCCTACGCCTTCGGGGATTATAGGCGTGATGTTACGTTATATAACTATTTGAATAGCAATAACAACTATTTAAAGCTTAAAGTTATTACTATAGTTGTTATCGGATTAAAGAGGACTCTCAAGCTCTACATTTTTGTCTCTTGCGTTCTCTCAAATCGTCAAAAAATGTTTGTAACGTGTTTATATGTGTGTATATACTGCCATGCACAAATTTATTTTTTTATAGGTCTGTGAATTAAACCTAATATTCATATGTTTATATTTTAACGCCTAAATATTATGTATAATATTGTATTGTAATGATTGTATCAAGTTATTAATTTATTATATTTTTGCTAAAACAGTGTAAATAAATGAAACTCTATTGTAGAGTTTGGCAAATAATTTTATTCCAGATAAATGTTGTGAACGTCTGCATCGATCCAAATCAGATTATCTTCGTGGTCTCACTCGGGCTCAAGGTATATGTATATAAGCTGCGTTGGACGCTGCAGCCAGTAGTCTTGGACAAACCTGCATCATGAAGACTTTGTTCGTGCTTGCTATCTGCTTCGTCGTCGCTTTGGTGAGATGCTTTTGTATTATTATTTTGTCGCAGGGCGTAATCTGACCCGACACATTCGGCTATTTCATGTATTATGTCCTTTGAATACAGCAGATCTTGTGGTTAGATGTACATGAGCCCTTTGCCCAGGTGTGGTCAACGTCAATGAGGAAATTTTCCAATGGTAGCTGTTCGTTGGATCAATGCGGGTTTCATCTAGTACCTGCTGATAAACATTTTGACATTGGCTGACTTTAACCTACTTAAATGTGACTAATTGACCAGCAATTGAATTTATACGAGTGCGGTGGGGAGACATTCTACGAAACAAAGAAATCTACCGTAGTTTTAAGGTTTTGCCTTCGAATTGTGATTTTTGAGTTGACACACTCTCAGACAGGCTTTAAATTCTGTTTTACATTTAATGCAATCTACTAACAATATACTTGTATTTTTTGTTTAGGCTCTCACCGATGAGCAAAAGGAGAAGCTGAAGAAACACCGCAGCGAATGCCTTGCGGAAACCAAGGTGGATGAGCAGCTCGTCAACAAGCTGAAGTCTGGTGACTTTAAGGTACAAAATATTTTTATTTTTGAATTTTAGACATTCCTTTCGTAAGATCTTGACGGATATCTAACGGAAATGGTCACCTAGTATGAACATGGGCAAATCAAGAGTTAATCTAACAAAAAAAGTTATCTGTAGTAAAAGTATCTTTTGGTACAAGCCTGTGAGAAAGCATAGTATCGATTATCTCACTTGGACAACTAGTCACTGGTATAGATCAAAATGTGCAATATGATGTTGTTCGACTACCTTCCAAAATATTCGAATTTAAAAATTTAAAACACGTTTTTACCTGTACTTCAATATTCAAACTCCTAGTGAAGCAATTACTAAGGGATTATGACAAGTAATTTTATTACAGACTGACAATGAAGCTCTAAAGAAATATGCCTTCTGCATGCTGACCAAATCTGAACTGATGACAAAAGATGGCAAGTTCAAAAAAGACGTTGCTCTCGCCAAGGTGCCTAATGCAGGTATGTGTATCCAACGATTTTCTATATACAAATTAACACTTACACAGTTGGAACAAGATATGCCAATGATGAACAACTGTCACCATTATTTTGACGCTTAAAGAGTTTTGACGACACATCCAGGTCTTGATATTACAGTTGCACGGGACTTCCTGTTTGTATCTCTTTTCATGGAATAAGTCGCCTTTTATCTTTTTAGTTAAACGGAAGCCTTAACTGCTTCGTTGGTCTAGCAGTTGCAAGTGTGTTTGCTGGAGCAAACTATTGTATGGGGCTTAAAGAAATACAAATTCCCTGTAGTAGCACCCAGTCTTGATTTGAACCCAGTGTATGGCTCACATGGGCGTATAATACGACTGGTAAAAGTGGGCGTACTACGCTTTGCGGAAATGTAAGGATTGAGATTTCATTTCAGGTCAATAGCGCTAAACATATGGCTTTTTACAGCTGACAAACCAACCGTGGAGAAGCTGATCGACACTTGCTTGGCAAACAAAGGCAACTCCCCGCACCAGACCGCCTGGAACTATGTCAAGTGCTACCACGAGAAGGATCCCAAATATCCCATCTTCTTATAAATATAAAAATTACCACGCCATAATCCTTCATCCTCTAGAATGCACTCAGCTTCGGCTCATTTCTCAGTGATTTACTGGATTGATTGTATTGTTCATCAATTTAAGAGTGTCATCAATATTGATTTTGAGATTCAACTCAATGCATATATATAATTTTTAATCATATAATTTTGAATTTGTAACAGTAAAGTGTAACGTGTACATTGATCGCTTATCATGAATTATAAAAATCATTAGATTTTAGCATTCAATCATCAATTTTGTTAAGATACTTATTTTGGAAATAACCATACTGCCAAGGACGAATTTATTTTTTTATAATTCACCCAAATAAATATTTTAGTCGGATTTGCGACTTTTATTAGACAAAGCTTCATATCTATAGATCTGAATTTGGATTTCCTAGCGTCACGATGGAATAGATACGAAAAGACATGAACGACCATGCGAAAATTTCTTTCAAAAATTTTTAAGTGGTTAAAGGACATAAAAACAGTATTTTATCCTTGTTACTTAATTACGTATGTAATATATGGCAACAATCAAAGACATTACAAAATGAACACAATATGATTGTAATTTGAATAAGCATTCGTTAATAGAGACATTCAGTAAGACGATTTCTGTGATGAGTAATAAAACAGAGACAGACAGATAGACAGACATTTCTCAAAAAGTGTAAGAGACACAAGTACTACAAGGATTTTTCTTGTATATTCTAAGTAGTTAAATGCTATCACGAGATACGATTGAGCATACTTCCACAACAATGTTAACAGATGTTACAATAAATGTGACTAAAGCAATCGATAAATCGTAATTATTCGTGTATTAACATATATTATCTGTAAATCACAACATTCAAGAAACAATGCAGATACAATACAATACAAAAATTCTTTATTGCACACCACATAAATTAAGAACTACAAAAAAAAATAATGATAACAAATCATATGACAATGGGCGGTCTTATCGCTTAGAGCGATCTCTTTCAGACAACCAACATCTAGGACAAGATTGAAGGAAAAACAAAAAATGGGCATGGCGTACAAAAATTGACAGATATTAATGATTCACCGTGCAAAAAACCGAACTGAGCTGAGTTTACACTTGAACAAGACTTCAGAGAATTGTCTAAAGAATCATAACCGTAAACATTCTTAGGTAATCCCTTTGTTGATAGACCGTTTGTTTGAAAGGGCAATGTTTATAAATCTAACCTATTCACAATTACCAAGAATATGGATATAAAAGACAGACGATGCGAGCTGAACCAGTTTATACTTAACCATAATATGGTGAGGAAGAAATATGGATTTGGTATTGAGATTTGCGTTGTTGTGTGTCATTATAAGTTATGGTCATGCGGTGCATGAGGTAAGAGTACAGATAATATAAGACTAATATTTTGAGAGGGAAAAAGAAACAGATCTTAATTTTACAAGTAAACTTTCTAAAATCATCAATTTAAGTTCATACAAACATGAGTTTCCCGAGATAAGGTAAAGGTGTGATAAGGTAAAAACTAAGAAAAAATCAAGATTAATCGTAAAGTTGGTACAAGTTTTGGTATCAGGCCACGCAGTGGGTGCAATGCTTAGAAACCGAGATTGTTATGGTAGAATTTCTTAGGCAGACTGCACCAAACCGGGTTCTGCCAGTACCGTGTAGTCACCTCTTATGACACCTGTATCTCGGCATGGAGTGTGAGCATGGTACTTCGATTCTTATGTAGGACGAATATTTGTATGCTATTAACGACGATGTAAGTCAGGACGTAAATTAATCTGCATAAGTATAATATTAATTTTAAATTTACATGCGCTTATCAGCTGCTTGGTGACTATAATTGGTCCGTCGAGATTGGGATCCAATGACCATTGTGCCTACTCACCAATACTAAGATCAAAACAATCTGCATGGAAATACAATAAAATTATTTCATGTACCACCCTCCACAGACCACACCTCAACCCCAGAACTCAACTGAGAACGATGTTAACAGAACTGTTACATTGACTAAGAATTTCGTGCATTGTACAGAAGAAACTAAGGTAGACCCGATTCTGGTACTGAAGTTAAGATCTGGAAAATTAAAGCGTACGGTAAGTGCGTAAAATATTTTTTGGTATCACAGTATATATAATTACTAATTATTATAATCCTATATGAAAAGAGAAGAAGGTAAAAGAAGAACGTTAGTCTGTTTGGATAGAAATATATGACACTCGGTCCTCGCTGTCGACCAGTATTAATAATATTACCGTACACTTCTGCCCTCAGTGATAACTAATTTTAAATCTCTTAAAATCTTGTAAAGAGGTGCGTGCTATGGATTTGATCCCTGGATCTGAGTGAGAGGCTTATTTTACATCTATCACCGATTTTTTTATATAATTATTGTATAATTTTACAGGGGTCTCAGACAAACTCATGTAGGTACTTATAATATTCTAAATGTTTCGTTTTTGCAGAAGAAGGAACCATTGCCTCTTAAAAAGTGGGCGTTGTGTGTTTTGGTTAAGTCCGGTATGATGTCACGAGATGGCGTTCTGAAACAAGATGTTGTACTTGCTCCAATTCCAGAAAAGGGTACATAAATATCATTAAAAAATATTTTCAAAATATAACTGATTTCTATCGAGTGATCAATAATTTTGTGCAAAAAAAAATTAGAAATAACTCTCACTATTATTATTTTTTTAACTTTCAGATAAAACCAAAGTGGAACAAGTTATTGATGAATGCCTTTTCCAGAAAGCTCATTCACCTGTTGACATAGCGTGGCATTATATTCGATGTTTTCAGTACAGATACCCAAAATATTCTATTATTTAAATAAGACAACTGAAATTATTATAGATTTACCATATTTTTTCTACTACTGTAAATTTTACCGCCATCTAGCGAGCTAAATGGTAACTAAATGAGAGAAAAACCATTTAATGCAGATATACGGCTTAAGTATTTCTAACTCTTAAGAGCTATTGTGCTTTAATTTGTTATTATTCTGTTGACCACATAAGAATATATAGAATCCCATTCCCATAGGTGTTCTATTACAGTATTTATCGTTACTAAAATGAAATATGTATTAAATGCTTAAAAAATACATATTTATAAAATAATGTGCCGTTTTAATAAATCTTGCAGTACAACTATAATTTTTCTGCTGGTATCGTTGTATAGGTATTTACTGCCATCTACCAACCACTTTACAAACTACTACTCCCTAACCTAAGTAGTTACTATATAATTCCATAGATGGCACTGTTTTCATAAAATTAAAATTGAGACTAAAAACTCAAAACCACACAAAACCAAAACTGTGTGAACGTAAAAAGAAATTATCTTGTTCGACTATCCCTAAAAATAAAAATATTACAAATATATGTCATAAACTTTTAATATATCCATTATAATCATATACATAAGTATCATGAATTCAACCTATTAAAAAAAACGTATTAAAGCATTCTGGGTTCAAACCCTAGATTACCTCTTTCTTTAAAAAATTATACTGTATTTTATTAGTAAATATAAATTGTTGTAATAGTGGAGGGAAATATCGTTATGAAACCTGCTTACCTAGTTTAAGAGTTGTCATAATACTATCTAACTATTGAAGTCTGCCAACACAACAGACTTCATGAGTATAGGGGGAGTATAGTGTAGTGTCTCCATGAGTACAGTGTCCATCAGAGGAACGATAAAAAATTGATGAAACATAGTTAAAGTCAATACATATTCCAAATATAAATTAAATATTATTTCATAAAGAGTAACCACGAAAGCAGAAAATTTAATGTAAAGATATTTTTAGGAATAAAATACAACTGACCTTCTATTACAAATCTGTGACATAATCATGCTATGGTGTTGATGAAGACCAGTTTCGAATCTTTGTATTTATGCAACAATGCAATACTCGTCAAATTGTAATAAATCTATTCGTAAATAATATGGGTGCTAACCGTAAGAGATGACATCGATAAAGCCTTCATGCATTTCTATAGATGGAGTATAATGATACGGTTTTTTTCCGATTTCCTAACGGTTTTCACAACTTTTCTGGGTTTTTCGACTTGTATAAAGAGATTCTACCTGGATTAGGCGACCGAGGTGGAGGAGTAACATTCAATATTCAGCGGAAAGCCGTGATAAAACCTGCAGCTCCGCCGTGGGCTCAAGTTTACTTAAACAGCTTTAATAATAGCTCACTTAACATCATGTATGTATTTTAAAATA
Organism: Croniades pieria auraria; assembly: GCA_018248815.1. Taxonomy (NCBI): domain Eukaryota; kingdom Metazoa; phylum Arthropoda; class Insecta; order Lepidoptera; family Hesperiidae; genus Croniades; species Croniades pieria. Next base: position 9,754 of record DWJK01002509.1, read on the forward strand.
TGTCTACAGTTTATTAACTGTCCGATTACCATAAAAATACCTCAAAAGTTAGTTAAAAATACCATATAATATTTTTTCCACTACAACCCTTTCTAATATTCGTCTTACGTATTGTTTTATCAACATTAAATTCGTCTCCTCCTATTGAATTGCGCAGCAGAAGAATCGATGCTATGTAGAATGTTCTAGAGTTCTAGATACGTTTGTTTTTTTTATTGGTAGTGGTGTATTAACTAGGTTGAAGCAATTATTGATATCTGCACGATCTACAACTATGTTTTGCCTACGTTCTCGTGACCGCGGTGCTGACTATACGAGTATATAATAATTTTTTCATCGTATAAGCAAAAAATGTATATGCATTTACCTGATTTTGCTTTTATTGTCCACAGTTATTTGTAGAGCGCTAGTTAGTACATTGATTTTCAATTTTTTGCCTGCCCTTTTTACGGGCTGGAATAAAAATTTTTACGCATCTCTAACATTATGAAATTAATACAATTTCATATTATATAACTCTTGTTATAAATTGTAAGGAGAATTTCGTGAAATTCGAGCACATCTTATTCTACTTCATAATATTCTTCAAGGCGTGTGAATATTGCCAATGCGTTCCTGGTCAGCGCTGCGCAGCTGCAATTCAACCCTGCTCTTTACGAGAGGATATGAGAGTCCAGATGTGGACAGATTAAATGGTTGATGATGTTTAAAGATATGTATATCTAAGGAAGCGAGATTTTGGACAATGACGACGTGAAAGAGCCGACGTGAAAGAGCCGACGTGAAAGAGCTGACGTGAAAGAGCTGACGTGAAAGAGCATCATCAGGCGATGCTTCGTTTATATAGCATAAGCATATCGATTTAAGTGTTGTCCACTGCGGGTAGAAAAACAATATTATTATTCAATGCATGCCGTGACCCAGATGGCAGCACTACCGCCTTTTGTAGGACATAGCCAACATTAAATTAGCAAAAAATTCCTATACAGCAGCCATTAAATAAACAATATACTTACTTCGGTATTATTATTTTAAAATGTATAAATTATCATTTAATATTGTTCTGCTTTATGTTTGTATGCAACATTTAATCAGGAACCAACAAAATTCTACTAAACACCTAACGCACCCTTTTTATTAAAGTGCTTAAAATGAATATTCTTGATTTAAAACTTAGAATATTTTAAATTGCATTTTGGACGTTTTTCATGAACTTTTGTTATCTTAAATATAATAATTATTTATGAATGTAGTTACTGAGGTTTCGTGTATGGTTAACAGGTGAAATGCTAACTCATTTAATATTTAAACTAACTGGTGCGGAGCGAGTGCGCGATCAGTAACTATTATTTGCAACTGCATTGTGCCGCGGTAGTTTGACTTTAACTATTATTGAATAGTTATTATTATAGTATTTACTCGACTGCCTCACTGGTTGAGTGGTATAAGCGCGACGATTTATCAAGGCACTTGGGTTTGATCCCTGGGTTGGGTACTATTGGGATTATCTAATTTGGAATTCCTAGTTTGGATATGTAGAGTACATGTATTTTTATTTGCATAGCAAATTTTTACGTTCACGACCCTATACCATAGTGAAACGGAACGTTATTACCACTTCATAGACTTTATTGTCTTCAATGTATATAAAGGAACGTTTAAATACAATTTACAAGGTAACTGATGGGGCAGAAGAGGAGGACATGGACTGTTACTTTAATCACTAAGTAACTAACTAACTAACATGTAAGCCGTTGATAATTAGTTGCTGGTACATTATTGATTCGATCCATTTTAAACTATTTGTTTTTGAATTATTGAAAATTTAAAACAACTGATGTTTGCCTTCTAAATCGTTTACCTTTATTATATCTCGTAAAATGTAACATCACGTCTAAAATCCCCGAAAGGGTAGGGTAGTATACTCCCACGGTTCGCCGGTTACCTTTATTCCCAAGGAATAGGTGGTGTGCCTATTGCCATACACCGGGCACAGACCAGACTCCGAGTCAATACTAGAAATACTAAATTAGTAAAATCCAATAGTACTCGACCCGGGATTTGAACCCGGGTGAAGAACCCCTCCCGATCGGCAGTCGCGCTCGCAACCACTCGTCCAACGAGGCAGTCTACGAGTCCTTATATCTCATGATCAATATTATCACCATCAGCGTGTTTCCATCCACTGACAGGTATACCTTTCATATTTTTTCAGATCAATCGATCCAATGCCTCTACAAAATGATAGAGACACTTGTAAAACGAATGAGATATAAATAATATTGTTCATGCTGACCGTTAAACCGTTAAAACCGTTAATTTAAATTTTCGAGAGGCTTTAGTTACCTTTGTGAATTATTTATATCGTGTAGAGGTAGAGCCAAGTATAAAGTTGGGAGAATGGTAGAATCCGAACAAAATAGCATTTTAATATCTATGTAGGTAGTTTTGTGAAACTTACAGGTATAGGTAGACAGGATCATTATAAAAATGCAGGTATAGAGTACATGTGTTCGTAAATGTACTAAACAACGTGTCCGTCAATAGCATGTAATAAGCGTATTTTTTTCATGGAATGCTCCGATGTCATTGGGTTTGTTGTCATTCTGTTTATCTATACGTAGGCATTTTATGACATTTTTAGATATTATCTGTGGGACAAATGTACTAAACCGATTCGTCCAACAACTAACAATTTCATTTTTAATCTGTGGCACTTTCGATACAATCACGATCGAACGTTGTCCGGACCAATTTGAAACTTCGAATTCGATGCTATTCCTATAAAGCCTTCCGCCGCCCCGCCCTACTTGCCCCCGGATTGGCTACCGGCTGTAACATTACACGCAACTAACGTACCATATCCATCCCTTTCACTCTTATATCACACCCCTCTGTGGCTACTCCCGTCTCTGTCCCGCACATAGATTATTACAATTGAGATTACAGAAAGTTTACTGCTAATGCGGTTTTTCTACGTATTTTCGTGGTGCATTTTTAAGGATTTTATCGACACCCGCTTGCGAACAATTATGAACTCTATGTAAAAGAGAATAAAGTCGAAATTAGTTCGGTGTATATTATGGTTTAAAACCTTTAGTTCGGATAAGCAGCAAGTGTAATTTTTTAACAGACTTTTTTAACCAAGTGCCATAATAACTAGTAAGCTGGTATAATGGCGGCTTGTTGTTTTTTTTTTAATTTTAAATTCTGTAAACGTTTCGCCGCGGCCGGGTGTTGGCAATTAACATTATATCTAGATTTTAGATAGCGCTCTTCATATAACCGATCAGGATATGTCCTTCCGGTGGCGAAATGTTTGAAATATTCTTAGGTATTTTTGAAGACAGCTTAGGTATGAAGGCCTTTTAAAATCCCACCAGTCGCTTCGAAATATTTTACAATAAAGAGTATTTCTGATATAATATTTTTCGTACTCTATCAAAACATTTACGTTTTTCATTCTCTATGTGCCTTTTTGTTCTCTTAACTATAGTAATTAATTATCCGGAATATATTAAGGTAATAAGCAATATAATTAAGGATGACAAACAGAAAGTGGACAGTGGAAATGCTTGGACCAAGTGCCATCAGGTTGCTTCAGTGAGGGTTGGCGGGGTAAGGATTAAATACCTACATACTAATTTTGAACTGTCATTGCTTAGTAAGCATTACTAAAGGAAGCTTACCTTACAATATCCTAGGTAGGGTTCAGCAGACTTCTGTCAGTCCATCACTGAATAGCATGTTCTGTCTTGTGTTCTGGCGTCTATGATCTTAAGTACTGTTTTTTATCATGGCTTAAGCCAAGATCCAAAGTTTATAAAAGAATTTCTTAAACTGATCTCGTAATATACACGTTTGTCTGAAAGCTTGCTAAATTACAGTTTAGAAGTACATACATATATGTCTTCAAGCCAGGTCCCTTACAGGGTAGGCAGTTTTCTAATTGAGTCTCAAATTACAATCTGTATCAATTTTTACCGCTAAGCAACTTAATTGGCATTACTCGGTTGTGGTAAAAAGAGCGATTAATAGAGACGTGCAGAAAGGAGAGTTTCAACTCTATCCTTAAAAAATTCATGTACGTTATTTTAAACAGGTACTTGAGGACTGAGCCTATTTTACCTCAGACAACTGATATTCTTATCTCCCGTTTAATCATGTTATTAGTATTATTATATCATCATGCAAATTCTTTTCCCGGCTAAGCAGAAAGCTCCCAATAATAAATATCTTTATCCTTCCAGACCTGACCCGCTAATCTACATTTGTCATTCTCTTCACTCACGCACGCCACTTTCGGAGATGCGCACCTGTAACACTGAAGAAATTTTGGAAAAAACTGCAACCGATCAAAACGAAACACACACTGACATAGTGTTGCAAGCTTTTATTCAAAACATCGTAAGTAAAATGGTACCAGCCGATGTACGTAATGTTGGAAACGGCAAAGAAACTGCAAATTACCCGCGAGCATGCATGATTAACGTTGATGTTCATGCTAGCTGTGCTCGGCCATTCCTTAAACGGTTATGTACTTGGAAATCGGGTGAGAACCGCGGCACGCGCACCTGGGTTCTGCACAATTACATATCATTGTTTTTGTCTTTCAAATTCAAATCCAAATTCAAAAGTTTTTATTCGTTATAAGGTATATAAATACACTTAATGAACGTCAAAACAAATCCTGTACATTATCATCTTATTCATCAGCTTTGACCGCCTCTTTTAGGCTTATGTAGACCGGAAGAAAAAGGCCGGTGGAAA
>DWJK01002510.1:0-14521 GCA_018248815.1 Croniades pieria auraria
AGTCGGAAATATCATTTCTGTTCAATATTTATAAAGATATCGATAACTTCATCGAAATCGATTCTACAATCGATTCGTTAACATTTTACAGATATACATGGAGACGGAGAAAATTCATGAAAAGTATGCGAGATTGTATAGTTCCGTTTGTGTATGAATGATACCTCGTAATGGAATTAAAGTTGGAATACAACATGGTATGTTAACTCTCACTCTCACCTTATTCGTATGATGGCCAGTCGGCGGTGGAAGATGGCATATGTGGTGTGACTTCAGATTTGTCCTCTTGATTACACCGCTATCAGTGTGAACTGGTAAGGACGGCCCTCGGATACTTCGAAACTAGTTGGATTGTCCCGAAAAATCTTATACGAATTAATTAATCTTACGTGAATTGACGCATGTACAATATTTAGTTTAGGTTTGAACCTGGGGCATCGAAGTAAAAGGCTTATTACTAAATCAATGGACTATTGTCGTTTGAGTCGGAGTTTCCAAGTCACTATCAGAAATTCCAAATTAGAAAAATCCAATAGTACCCGACCCTCGATTTGAACCCAGGACCTGCCGAACAGGAGGTCCTGGGTTCAAATACCGGGTCGGGTACTACTGGATTTTTCTAATTTGCAATTTATAGTAATGACTCGGAGTCTGGTCTGTGCCCGGTGTATGACAATAGGCTCACCACCTAATCCATGGAACGTAAACGTAACAGGGAAACGTGGGAGTGTACTACTATATTGTTTTGCCTACCCCTTCGGGGATTACAGGCATGATGTTATGTTTACGTATTATTGTCGTTTGATTATTTGCTGATTTTTTTATATCAAAAGTTATAAAGATGTGGTGGATGAGAAATCCTGATTTAATTAATGTTTAAGAGGAGCGATATACATGTGACCTGTCACCTATTCGATTCCTATCACTAATTGGATAAAGACAGTCAGACAAATGACTTTCCGTTGACATTTCCTATTTGTATAACAACAAAACTGTTATATCCGACTCTGTAACTCTAATGTAATTAAACACCGCATTCCTCTCACCGCTCCACAATTCAAACCGAAACTACTTTGATTTAATCTCATCAAATCACGTAACTATCTCACTCTGTGCGGATGGAATGTTCGCGAAGCTCGCTCAAAGCGCTCCTTATCATTGCTTGTATAAGGAAGAGGATATAGTTAATTGTTAGATATGAAACTAATGTTGATTCGAACGGTTTCACGAATAACAGACGTAACAACGTAGAATATAGCATGCAAATTGTCTTACACAGAGAGATGAATGAATGAAAGAATATAGGAAATAAATAAAAACGAACATTTCCTACGTTTATTGTAACATTAACGATATTTAAATATTAAATGTCTCGTGAGTATTTATACACATGATTATTTAAGTACCGGCTAGTCGGGCCTTACCGAAAAACGCACGTGAGTTAACCCGGTACATATTTAATCGAGATATTTCAATAATTGATTAATTAATTTATTGCTTCGTTCGTACATTATAAGAAGCTAACACCATACACAAAAACGCTTTTAATGGTAAAATACATAAAATAAATGCATAGGCTTACGAGTATATGGCGGTAGTATAGCTGAAGTTGTCTCACGTCTTGCAGAACATTCTGGATTGTTTCAACGCGTGCAAGTTTCCCCACAAAGTTTTCCTCTAGTGTTATATTTAATCCAAATGGAAATACTAAATAATTATTCTCTTCCTGAATGGATTCGTATGTCTTCGAAGTGACATTTAAATCTAATGTCACCTGGTCATCTCTGAAGTGAATTGTGGCATTAAAATTTTTCTATTATTATTAGACTGAAACACGGCCGTTAAATGTTACATCGACAAAACATGGAGCAATGGAACAATATTATAGAGAGAAATGTGGAACAATATTATTAGGAATAACTTACATTCCGTATCCAAGTTAAGTCCAGGTATTCCAAGTCAAATCATTACTATACAGAATAGAACGCCGCATAAGATATCTTTAAAAATCTTTCGCTGCTTCATAAAATACACTTCGAATACAATAATTGGGTACAGGAGAAAAGCGAGCCCGTGTTATCTGCCTTTCTATCAATAGGAGATGTCCATTGTATCTTCGTCACTTGATACTGATGTGTAAGACATGCGTATTCGGCGCGAGAGCGGAATCAGCGGACACCTGACGATTTCACAAAGAAAGTGCTGCCATCTGGTTCACAGTGCGTGACTTACGGAAACGTGTTCACAATGAGCTACGATATTCAAAGCGACCGAATGTAACGATAATGATGATGGGTGTCGTAGCACATTTAAATATGACAGCCTGACATTTGCATTAAATTATTTTTTTGCACTTGAATTTTATTTTCCACTTATCGTTTACTTTCCAACGTTGTCATTTCTATTTTTATCAGTTATTCTGTTGTTAACATGCGTACATACTTCCAATAGAGGAAAATTTATTTTGATATATTTTATTATAAGTTTTTAGCCTGGTATCAAAAACTTATTTAAAAATCAATACAAACGTGCATAGAACATTATGTACAAACTCAAAACATATTGTATTATGAAGCAATTGAGATGTATTATTGTATTGTCCTATTTTATTTTTATTTCTAAGCTGACAGACAGTCAAACATGGAAGAAATCGCTTTTAAGCCGCCCGAAAACGATTGCTTACATTAATACCGTACATATACATTGCAATACTTTTCATGTTATGGTGTAAGCAGAGTTATCTATCTATCTATTTATAATCAAACACAGTATCTAAAAGTCAATAATCACCATCACCCATTGACATATCCAGCACTACTACTGACTCGTATTATCTAATACAAATTGTATATAACATTCATATGTCCATTCACCAAATCTCTTCTGACATTAACGGGTTAACACAAATGTGAAGTGGAACTTTACCTACATATACAGCTAAATAGTACGTATTTAGGGTTTGTCAGATGCCGTATTACGGTCGAAAGGGCTGCGTTGTGCGCCGTCATGCTCACAAAGGGCTTGGGGCCGCGGTATCTGCCTCGCGGTCGGTTGGACTCCGGGTATTTTTTGCGTCAACTTTGATATAAACCGGAGAAGGTACTATGGAAATGTAATAAATATTTTAGTGGGTCTTAGTTTTTGTACCTTTGTTGGACTCTATTCTGGTTATGAGACTTTTGAATGTTCTTTTCAGATTCTTTTAATGTTTCCACTGTTGAAATATAGGTCTCTTCTCATTCAGACGGTTAAGGCCGTAGTCTTTTGAATATACCTAATAATATTTTCCTTCGAATTTGAGCAACAGTTGATTACTGGTTTAAATCGTGTGAGCTTTTCAAAGATATCCGGACATTAGTTTGGCTATAACTTCGGTTATAATCGAGGTTTATTTTCATGAGCTACTATGCCAATGGCAGCGAAGTCGCGGCGGAGACCGATATTTGAAAACACTTAGCAAAAATGCTTAATTTCCTAATTGTTTGCACATGCATGCAGTCGGGTGGTGAGTTTATAGAACAAATACAGCTTTGCCTTCTTCAGCTTTTTATGAGACCGTCGCAGTCGTCTGCTATATGTATGTTAAATACGCGAAAGTAATTAAAAATATTTAACTGTTATTTAAATAATCTCCTGCGCCATTAAACGATCAAAGCTACCTTCGTAATAAGATAGTTAAAAGTGTCAACAAAACGTAACATCATGCCTGGAATCCCCAAAGGGGTAGGCAGATGAGTGTAGTATACTCCCACGATTCAACGGTTACGTTTAAGTCCCATGGAATAGGTGATGAGCCTATTGCCATACCCCGGGCACAGGTCCAGGCTCTGAGTCATTACTAGAAATTCTAAATTAGAAAAATCTCATAGTGCCCGACCCGGGATTTGAACCCAGGACCTCCTGATCGGTAGTCGCGCTTGCAACCAATCGACCAACGAAGCAGTAAATTTTATGTAATGCTTGTTTAAACCAGTTGCTGAATTTTCCCGTGTGAATGTACACGTGTATCACTGTACCTATCTTGTTTCGACACATGTTTCACATACTGTTGTCTCGGTCGCACAAAAATAAATTAATTATTAACGAAATGTTCACGTTATGTGCTTTTTCGCGCTACGGTGAATAAAACGATAAAACTTTAAAATAAAATTTTACTGTTTTAAGGGATAAAGTAAAGCAATATTACTATCGTAAAGTAATATTACTATTGATATTTTATTTTTATACTAGCTACAAAAGTAAATTTATATATTTTACTATCTATGTACGTATATAAATATGTATTTATTATTACGGCTTTTTTAAACCCTATATGTGTATTCATCGTTGTGTTTTATAATTATTATTTTTCATTTTATTTAGTACGTGAGCTTCTCATTGTTACCACCTACTGCCAACTTTTCACCAAGGGTCGACTGTTAGAGAATGTCCACCAGGCATTAAGTCCACCTTTTGTAAAAACTGCTCAGAATGTTAGGTGATACAATAAAGAATAAATAAATAAATAAAAGATTTGTATAACAGTTTTGTAACGGCAACACTGAGTCAAAGTTTTAAATATATTAAATAAAACGTTTTACTGGCGTATAATTGGAGAAAGCCTTGGAGCTTAGAGATCGAACCTAGACGATATGAACACTGAGATTATTACTAACAGAGTTAGTCCCGACAAAATCTAAATTAAATTTAATAATTAATAATTCTCGATTCGGATTCTACTAATTTAAATGTTAATTAAATATCTATAACACAATTAACAGTTTGCTTTGACACTCGCTCGAAGTATAAATCAATCGAGTTTAATATTATTCGTAAATACCGCCGTACTTTCCATCGCAGAATTTTAGACACACGTCTGACGTTCGCTCTGTTCTGAATTTAAAATAATCATCGCGGAATGTAAAACGGAATTTAATTAACTATGCAAATTTATACAACGGAAGTTTCTTATAATGAAATCTTATATGTATGTAGCAAAGCTGCCAAAGAATGTTGCCTGGTGATACCGTCGGCATAACAAGATAATTTAAACGAAAAATATGATAAAAATACAAATAGTACATATTTAAAAAGATATTTATAAAAGGCCTAAACGGTAGCAAGACATAATCATTTTTATATTCAAAGTTACATTAACATTAAGAGTAATTAAATATGTACCGGCTTAACTCACGTACGTTTTTCGGGATTGCCCTACCAGTATCGGGCCTGTACGAGGTCCTTCCTCATGAGCACCCGTCGCTTGCCGCGAGGTCACGACGGAGACTGACTAACTAGTCGGGCCATCCCGAAAAACGTACATACGTAAATTAAGCCGGTATATTTTTAATCATGTGTATAAATACTCACGAATCATTTAATTGTAAAGCAGCCTGTCTCAGTCCACCGCTGGACATAGGCCTCCCCTGAGTTTATTCGCATAGCCTCCACGCTGATCATTCTGGTTGGAGATTGCAGAGCACAGCTTTTCGCACCGTCTACGCTGCCACTCGTCGGCGACCAGCGCATATAGCCGTACCAAGATAGGCGGTTCTATATCGCGATCAGTTAAACACGAATACAATAACATGTATATATTTTTGTACACAGAAAAAACTTGATTTATTAGTGTGACTATCGATACTTACAATGCAAATGAACAAGGTTTAAAATGTACACTGTGAGTTTTACGAGTAATTTGATTCGTTCGAAGATGCTTGTGTATGGGAATGTACCTGCATTTTATTGTATTAATCGTCTTTATACATTTCAGAGCATTACCAATAAAGACACGGTGACCTGGATGAACACTAAAAAAATAAGACAATATCTCCAAGCAAACAGAAAACAAAATAAATGCACCCGAACACAATGAGTTCGGTTAAGAGAAACGTCGAGAACGCGGAACTCCATTTCCAATAAATGTTATAAACGAGTAAACACACGCCATAATATTGGACGGCTCGACTCCAACCGATGATGCTCGGCGAAGTTTTAATAGAAAAAGTTGCTATATTGTAATCTTTAAGGTGTTTTCGTTCGCTCGGCGCGGGTCAAATCAAATAACGCATACTGCGTTTACACTTGACGTGACGAGTGACGAGATATAATATTTTATGTACATACGTAAACGTAACATCACGCCTGTTATCCCCGAAGAGGTAGGCAGAGGAGTGTAGAACACTACCACGTTTCACCAGTTACGTTTACGTCCCACTATGGAATAGATGGTGAGCCTATTGCCATGCACCGGACACAAATACAATAGCAAGTGATATTTAAACTTGTTTTATTTGTCTAAAAATGTTTGCTTTTGTGTGACGCAACTTCTGTGGTATGCCACTCGCCAGGTCATCTCTAATATTTACTATATCTTATACCATTCCAGGATCTCAAGAAGTTCAACTACTACTATTGGTTCACATTCCCATGTCCTAGTCAGCCTACAGTGTACCTGACTGAAAAGCCTAAGGTGGCTAAATCTGCTTTTTCCAATAAGGAACTGGAACAGATCACTGAGGGTTTCAAATCCTTGCCTCAGAACCAAAAGTGTTTCTTCCTCGTCACTCAAAAAGAATCTGAAATCAGTGTTGATCCCTTAAATGCATATATCAGTAAAAATATCCATGATTTAACGATTGATCTCGAAAATACTTTTTTGGGATTTGCTGATCCCAGCAATGGTGAGAATCCAGGATGGCCTCTGAGGATGCTCATAGCGGCATTACTTGAGCACTTTCCCTCTTTGCCCGGCACAACTTTAAAAGTATTAGCATTACGATGCAGTCCTAATGGCTCTATAGATAACAGTCTGGTCTATACAATTAATGTTCCAGAGGTAAGTGCAGCATGTTATGAACTCATTAAGCCTTTTAATTTCAATGAACACTTTGTATATGTTTGTAGCTTTCATAGGTAGTAAAATTTGGAAGACCCATAATTTTCTCAGCTAGTTCTGTTAATGTTATTGCTGTTCTTCCAAATGTTTGTTCTATTAGCTTAATGTTCTGCTAGCTTCACTTTCTAGATATGCTTCAATTAACTGCAAAATGTTCTAATTTTATAAATGAAACTCTTATAACAGACATGGAATATTTCAGGATGTGGAGTACACTGAGAGTGCTGGTTGGATTGGATGGGAGAGGAATGATAAAGGAAACCTTGGTCCCCGTCTGGCTAACATGTCCGCTTCTATGGATCCGATAAAGTAATTTTTTTAGTTATTACTATTATAGCATACAATTTGCCTCATAAGGTAGGCAAATTGTATTGCCATACACTGGCCACTGATCCAAACCCCAAACTACAACTAGGAATTTTAATTTAGAAAAACCTGACAACAAACAACCAAGGGATAGAACCCAGGACCTCTCAATCAGCAGTGAAGCTTGCAAACACTTGACCAATGAGGCAGTTATTGTTCATGATATTAAAATTTTATTTAAAGGGTTGTCCTTTCAATTCACTATGTTAATTACTATCCTTGACTACTTCAATCTTAGTTATGGATATAATGAGAAGAGTAGATGATATAATATATTACAGACTAATAAATGATATTAGTTTGGAGGATATTATATACTTAAGATGAATCATGAAATCTGTATAATTTAATAGATTGGCAGACACATCATCGGACCTGAACACAAAATTGATGAAGTGGCGGCTGGTGCCGGAATTAGATGTGGACACCATGAAGAAGACCAAATGCCTGTTGTTAGGAGCTGGTACTCTCGGATGCCATGTAGCCAGGAATTTACTGGTGATTGTTTTTTTATTTTTTTTTCTTCAGCTTAGTACTAAATTTAAAAATATGAAATACCTAATACCTTTGACGTTAGATTGAAAAGTGACTTGTTCCAAACAGGCCTGGGGTTTTCGTCACATCACTTTCTTGGACAGTGGCAAAGTCTCATATTCTAATCCGACAAGACAAGTGCTGTACAATTACCAAGACTGTCTGGCCGGCGGACGTATAAAAGCTGAGGCAGCTGCCGAAAACCTAAGGCATATTCTGCCTACTGTGGTATGTTCATATATTTATTTAATACTTGAATGGAATCACCACTTATTCCATAGTCGAATGTATTCGTAGCTAATGAAACAGCCTACCCCTTCCGAGATTACATGCGTGATGTTGTTTTGATATGGGTTAGATAGATAAATACTTGTTCCCCAGCTGCAAATTCGAAAGGTGGCTTTATTTTTATTTTTAGTGTTACTATAATTATGATAATTGTATGTACTAGTTTTATTAATATATATCGGATGTAAGCAACAATCACTAGAGGCTGCTGCGGTCCTTAGACATCTGCAACTGGTCTGAAACGGGACTGTAGGAATGTCAGTTAGTTTTTGTGGTACCAGTTGTTGGTATTCATGAATGGAGTTAAGTTGGTAACAAGATTGCGGAATTTGGTTGTTGATGGAATTGTTACTATCATTAGTCCTGTTAGTATAAGTTGGTATGAGTGTATTTAGTGTCTTTCCTATTCGTCTTTTATCTCTATATTTACAGAAATCTCGTGCTATAGTGGCGCATATTCCCATGCCCGGTCACCCGGTCGGCGAATCGCTCAGGGAGGAAACACTCTCTAACTTCAAGGCCTTGTGCAACGCGATAAACGAGCATGACGTGATATTCCTGCTGCTAGATACGCGTGAGGCCCGCTGGCTGCCTACACTCCTGGGCGCTCTTGAAAAAAAAGTTGGTGGTCCTATAGGATTTGATATTTTCATAGTTAATATTGTAACATGATCTTTCCAAATGTTTTAAATGATGCTTCTTTCTCTATTTTATTAAATTCCGTAATGTAATAGAGAATTCGATTAAAAAGAATAGTAAAATATGCTCTTTCGATATTGTATTGTAGACAAAATGTTGCTCAATTTGATAGATCCTCGATTATCATATTAATATAGTGTCATAAATTAATTGTTATTTTATTTTCCGTGTCCAGATTGTAATAAACGCGGCGCTGGGCTTCGACAGCTACCTGGTGATGCGGCACGGTGTGGGCCTGGTGCCGACGGAGGAGCCCGCTGCGCTGCACCGGGCCTACGTGCCCGGGGGGCAGCTCGGCTGCTACTTTTGCAACGATGTCACTGCGCCGGGGAATGTGAGTTACAGTTTGTAACAACTTGTTTCAACCCTGAACGCGTCCTAAGTCAGTCGGCCTAGTAGCTCAAGTTATTCAAAGTCAGCATTTTGGTGGGTAGATGTAGATTTTTTAGTATTACAACGAAGAAATGTTTTCGTTTGCAGTCGCTGAAGGAGCGCACCTTGGACCAGCAGTGCACGGTGTCCAGACCCGGCGCGGCGGCAACCGCGGGTGCACTTGCCGTTGAGCTGCTCACTACGCTGCTGCAGCACCCGCTCAAGTAATACACAAAAACATATAAAGACATGCACGCATGTACGTACATGCATGTAGACACCGAAACACACACACAGCCTCACACGCAAACATGCGCGCATGCACACTCGCCCAAAAGCAACCACGCACATATACAAACACACACACAAGTACTGGCACGACGTACACACGCGCACACGCACACGCACAAAAGCAAACACGTTACACGCACACACGCTTGCTCTCTCATATAGTCGATGACACACACACGCAAATATACCCTGGACTGGCCCAGTAGTTGCAAAAGCTAAGATATTTCCTATTATGTATTAATGTTATTGTCATTTATTTGTTCAATTTTTTTTTCATTCCACACATCTTCTAGGGTCGATGCACCAGCGGTTTACAACCTAGCTGAAGACGCTGAAAAAGACCCAGAGATAGTACAAGGAGAATTGGGTCTGGTGCCACACTCGATTAGAGGTTTCCTACATTCCTTCCAAACGGTGGTACCCACTTGCACCAAGTTCAAGCAGTGTATCGCTTGCTCGGATCTGGTCATCAATGCGTATAAAGAGCAAGGAGTGTCTTTTGTCTTCAAAGTACTGAACAGCACCTCCTACTTGGAGGAGATTACCGGACTCACCCAGTTGCATTTGACTGCGGAGATGACTGACGTAAGTATGCATCTTAATAGCTATGCAATGCGATTAGAAATTTGTGTTCCTATTGGGAATATTATACAGCCAAGAGGTTATGTAGTTTTTTATTTTTAAAGTGCGACTGCCTCGTTGGTCGAGTGGTTGCAAGCGCGACTGCTGATCGGAAGGTCCTGGGTCCAAATCCGGGTCGGGTAGTCTTGGATTGTTCAAATTTCGAAATTTTATCAATGACTCGGGAGTCTGGATCTGTGCCCGGTAAACGGCTCACTATCTAATCCATGGGACTTAAAAGTAACTGGTGAAATGTACACTCCCGTACCACACTCCTCTGCCTACCCCTTTGGAGATTACAGACGTGATGTCAGAATCACCAGTATCAAGAAATAAATTACGTATTCATAGACGAGTATAATCAAACTATTGTAAAAAATAATAGTAATCGGCCCATTTGTCATTCCACTTTTGGAAGATGGGTCTCCTCTCATATTGAGAGGGTTAAGGCCGTAGTCTGCTACGCAGGCCACGTGGGGGTTGGCAGACTTCACACACCTCAGAATTATTTTTTTTAATATATTCTTTGGTGTGCAGGTTTAATAAATAAAATAAAATATAAATATATCTATTAATTTAGTTAATTATTAAATATAGTTATAATGTAGATTTAAAACGTACCTTATTTTAGATATTTTTCCCCAGGTCCTGACTCTGTCGGACGACGAACAAGATCTCGAATGAAGCTCAAAATGAATACTCATATAATGTTTCCATATAAATGTATGAGCAGCTATCTCTTAGGGAGACATATACGTCGAAAGCACCTAGAGGTCCATTATTTATGCCAAAAGAAATATAACGATGGTTATTTTATTCATGTTGTTAGGGTCTGTTTAACTCAGGAGCACTATTAATAGCCCAGGAATATTGCATTGCAGCATTGCTTAGGCCTACGACCTCCAAATCTATTATTAACCAAATATGACACAACGTTTAGATGTTTATGTAACAGAACTTTCTGAAGTTATATATATATATATATATTTAAAACTAAAAAGATGCTCTCTGCCTACTCTGTGGGTGAGGCAGGAAAATAATAATTACAAACGACACATAATATGCTTGGAAGTTTATAGGATCTCGTAAGCGAGTGAAGTCCTTCAATATTCAAATGGCACTGAAATGATTACTAAATCTAGTCGTTTATACATAGTTTATTGAACTGGTAAATCATCTACATATCTGAGAGCTACGTCGGAATGCATAAAGTTATATAATATATAGAGAAGGGGAACGAGCCTATAATGTGTCCAACGAAAAAAAAAAAGCAAATGAGATTACTTATCTCTCTGTCTCTTTCTACTAGCGCACACACAGGTAGCGCTAGCGTGAGTTCATTATTTGAAAAACAAGAGGTTCTTTTGCAGCGCATGCGTCATTAGTGAGGTAGAGAGAGATAGAGATAGGGTATCGCGATCGTTTCTCTCTTCCTAACCGTCGGACGTTGCCGCTTGCAGGCAGCCGTATGTCTTCCCTACTCTATTCATAATATCTATAGGTCGGAATGCGCAATATGCGAACGTTTGATATAATAGGGGATTATTTAGATAATTTGTGTTAATACAAATTCAGCTTCGTAATGTTAACTTTGTTATTTAAGAGGCAGTGAAAAAAACACAGAAATTCCCAGTATCCACCGAAAATCACATCTAGATTTACTAATCTAATAAGTAAAGCTAATAAATAAAGCAAAATGCTTTATGCACAGTAAAGTACTTTTAAATTTTAAAAAATATTAAAGGAAAGTACTTTATAAAATGTAAGGAGTGTAACGTATTCGATAGCTACAGATTTTGTTCGTTATCTGTGGCCAGTACAACGCCATAGACAACAATGTTAAAACATCAGACTGTAATATTAAACTTTGACCCTAGTTTATTTGCCAATATGTAGCTTTGTAATAAGTTATAATAATTATTTTGATATTTTTACAATTAAAACGCTAATCATACTACATGAGCTTTAAATATAGGTACCTAATTTTTTCTTTAATTATTATTTTTATTGCATTTCGCGCGTATTTATAGGTGTTTATACATGAAAATATTTATATTATTTTAATAAATGTGATATATAGTATATTTATATTGTATAAAATTTTATTATATAATATTTGATAACAACACTTGTCCAACAACCATTAACTTTAACACTTTTCTTGATTTCCTATCCAATTGCATATTACATTTTGCTAATTAACGGTTTTGTGAGTATGTACATGATTCTGTACCGGTTTTGCGCAAGTATTTATCAATAACTACATTTTTCGGGATTTGAAATAACATCAATTATCTCGGTACATAATTTAATCGCTGATTTTTTGAACTTATTTTTATCTAGTAACTGTTTAAATCGCTTCGGAGAGTTCAATCTGCGAAGCGGAGCAATTACAGGAAAGCATTATGCTATAGGAAGAAAGAGAAGCAATGAGAAGAAGAAAACCAAAGAGAGGGACAGCATTATTCATAGTATAATTTATCTCTTTTGTCAATTTAAAAGTTGGGCAGCTAAACGGTCTGGTCTAGAATAAAAATGTAAACATTATTGGTACATTTGAAGATATATTTTGGTGTTGGTAAAAGACATGTTCTATGCGTTAAAATTGTGAGACAAAGTTGCATTTCTTAGAAATACTGCGAATGTATATCTATAGAAATTTTTCTTTAACTAATTTTAATTTTTCTATTTCAACTGTTTGTAAAAGTAGTTGAATTTTTTAAATTATAAGATGAGACTATTAAAGTTATCTACACAGCATCGCCATTTTAAGAAAAAAAAACTATTAAATTAAAAACCAAAAAAGAGCTTCAAATTAGACAGTTATTTCTCACCAGTAACTAAGTACTATATATTAGATAATAAAAGTTAATTTGAATGAAACGTAAATGTAATTCAGTATAAACATATAATAGATGTTGTGAAAAGCTAAAAAAAATATATCGTTTATGCAATTAGTAGCATTGGTCTTGTGGACACAGCGTTTATCTTTTATTAAATATGAGCAAGATATATTAAACGCTAACGGTCGTTTTATTTTCATTCCTAGTTTCTTCCCATATGACAATGTTATAAACACGCACACGCGTATACAAAGAGGGAAATTTAATTTCACTTCATTTCACCATATTACTGTAGCAGGGTATGAACAGAAAGGTAAGAATACTCCACGAGCAAGATCATTCTTAGAAATCTGAATCACAACGAGATTATCATCTCTAGTCAACTTATTCAGATTTCTCAAACAAGAATCACTAGTATCAAGAAATAAATTGCGTATTCATAGACGAGTATAATGAAACTATTGTAAAAAATAATAATAATCGGCCGATTTGTCATGCCACTGTTGGAATATAGGTTTCCTGTAATAATGAGAAGGTTAAAGCCTTAGTCTGCCACGCCGGCCAAGTGCGGGTTGACAGACTTCAAACGCCTTAGATTTCTTTAAATATTAACTCTAAGGTGTGCAGGTTTTCTCACAATGTTTTCCTTCGCTGTTAGCAAGTGGTATTTAAATTTAAAACGCACTGCACGCACTTTAAAGAATTGCGCGCCATGGATTTGAACCCAGCACCCCTGGAATCTCATTCCGGCTGAATTATTAACCGCTAGGCTAGGCTGTGTCTGCACTAGGATTGTAAGTTCTGTTTAAATTAGTAACATAGAACAGTCATTTCTACCACTGAAAGCCAGCGGTAGGTCGTTTTTTTACTTCAAATCGCCATTTAGGATATGAATCCTTGTAATCCTTAAACTATAATGCCAATTTCCAATCTGCTGCTTGGATGGCCAAATTGTATGCTTTCAGACCTAGCAGTTTGCTATTCGTGTCCAGCTGCGCGTTGAACGATCAGTCAGTCATTTTATATATACAGATATATGTACATAGATGACATTATGCAAAGTACTTAGTCTAGCTATAAATACTGTTACAAATAAAAATAAACATAATATTACTTTTGATCTCACAGGAGACGCCCGCGGACCGGTCGCACAGCTCCCACTCCAAATCATAGGGTGGAGACGGGGATCTAGCCCGTGCTGGACCTCACTCCTACCCCTTGCTCTCTCCCTAAACTGCAGGCAGAGCCTCGCTGGCTCGCCTCCAAGTTCGGTAACGCTGTAGAGGCCATTAGGGTCAACAGCATAGGACAATTTAGAAAAACAAATTACTTTTGAATTTGGAATCTGTCATTTTTATATGATTCTTCATTGTATTTTCTTCTTTTCGCACCAATATATTGTAAAATATTTTGTGATATTAAAATGGGGTGGGGTGATAAAGAGAACCGAATCGCTGTGATTGCTTTACGTAAAGTAGGTATGGAGCCAAATACAAGTTTTAAAATCTTCCATACGCTTGGTATTAGTCAAATGTTTGTGTACCGGGTTATTAATAGGTACAATGAAACCTCCTCTGTTTGTGACAGAAAAAGATCTGGCCGTCCACGTAGTGTTCGTACGAAAAAGGCG
>DWJK01002511.1:0-14518 GCA_018248815.1 Croniades pieria auraria
CGTGATTTGGGCCTGCACCCATACAAAATTCAACTGACCCAGAAGCTGAAACCAAACGACCATAGACAGCGTCATTCCTTCAATCGACCCGCTCTTAATGGAAAACCCTATATATGATAGAATTTAGGCTATTGTTCAGATGGTGTCCTCGTCAACTTGGTTCAGTTATCGACCGGTGTGAAGGACTTAGTACTTAATTAATTCAGGTATTTTGTCTATAGGAAGTGCCAATAACAGCAGTAATAACGAGGCGGTGCTGGGCGGCCGGCAGCCCGTGGTCAAGCTGGAACCCCTCAAGACGGACCCACTCAAGCCCGTGAGCTTCCACATCGGCATGACCTCCAAGCAGATCTTGGATGCTTGCAAGTGTGTAATAAATATATTTGTTATGTATATTTTTAATTAACCGTGTAATGTAATTTAATTAATCCGGTTATGTTGAAAAAACTCGATAAAAGAAATAGCACAATTATTATGCTCCTATTCAATTTATTGTTCTTCTAATAATTTCTGACCAATTAGCGAAGGTTAGCAATGAGTATTGCATATTTCAACTTGTAATATTTATCCATTCCCGTATATTCACAACTACCATTTTCTTCTAGCACGAAATCTTTTACCAACAACTTTCCCTGCCATCTGGTTACAAGAACTCATATTTGATGTGTCTAAGCACTTGTTCCAGATGAACCACTTTACCCTGCCTTAAGGTCTGCAAAAACGTTGGTTTCTGAGCGACCGTTGTTAAACCTCATGGGCGAATTTCTGTGGCTAGGATATTGACTCCATTATCATCATCATTAGCGTCTTTCAGGTCATCGCTGGAAATATGACTCTCCTAGTTAATTCCTGTTCTTGGGTTGTCGCAACCAACTTCTGCTCGCAGCTCTTCGCAGATGGTATCCCTCCTAGCTGGAGGGTGTCATTCACTGCGTTGACTTCATACATGCCCACATTTAAGAGCTTCCATAGAACCTTTATAGTCCAGAGCTCAAAGTATTGTCCAGAGTTAACAATGGACAAGTTGTATACGATGTGACATTTTGAGGTGTCGATTAAACAGGAACTTTCTAATTCTTTTCAATGACAGATATTGTAATGTTAGTGCGAGTTTTTGATCTCTATTTCGCTGACTATCATTTATTATGCATTTGATTTTACTTGAATTTGGGTGGAAATGCCTATAAACTGTCTTCGTTCTATTAAGTCTGAGTTCAGATTTCCTATTACACTCGTGTTTGTACCATCAATAATCTCCTGTTGTCTTCCCTCCATAGCAGCTATGAGAACGGTGTTGTCAGCCTGTCTCAACATGTTGTTTGTGATACTTCGATTAAATTGATTACCACAGTTTAAAATATCTATAGTTTTTCCCATGATCGTTTCCAAGTAATTGTAAAAAAATATCGACGATAAAATGCCTCCCTGTAGCATGCCTCATTTAATCTTGACTTTTCCGCACTAACCCTGACGGGTTGCTCGCTGGTTCCAATAAATGTTCTGTATAATATTGTCATTATATTTTAAAGCGGTATATTTGCGAAAGCAGGAGTTACATTTCATTCAAATCTCTTTGTAATCGATGGAACACAAAAGATTTTGTGCTGAATTTCTCTTCATTTCTGCACCAAAACCTAAATGTCACTAAACTCCTTATGCCTATCCGAGTTCCAAAACTCAAATTAACTGTCATTTGTTCATGAATCATGAATAGATTTAACATAACATCACGCCTATGTTTGTTTCCCCGAAGAGAAAGAGGTAAAGTGGTATTTCTATATTTCGTAGTCCCATTATACATCGTACTCCCAATTTTCACCTGTTATGTTACGCTGCATGTCCATGGAATGCAGCAATATTTTCTCAATTCTGTGTGGCTTTCCCGTTGATTCTTCTCACTTCTACTCTATTAAAAGATATATCGCACTCGGGCCGTTAATTTTAAACTTTTTCATATACAGCTGATTACTAAAAAAATATTGTACCAGTTTGTAGGTCGCTTAAGATTCTTATCTTCTTGGGTATTATGGTATACCGTGTTTTGGACGTCGATGCCTCGACTGCTATTTTGATGTTCTTTTCGTTCTGCCATTTTTCTCGTGACAGTTGTTACTAGGGAACCGGAATTAATCTTTATGTGACTTCATTTGATAATCATTTAGCAATATGTAATTTAGCATCATGGCACAGTTAAGTAGCTCCGAGCGTGACCATTTGCACTGTCGTGGATTGGAGCAATTTAAATAAGGTTTGTTTGATAGCGGTTTGGTTTTGTCATGTGATGTTCTGGTCCCCAGAGAGAATGCTGGCCCGCCGGCCGCCTGGTCGGTGCTGGGCGACGGGCGCGCGCCGCCCGAGCCGCCTGCTTTGCCGCCGCCGCGCCTCGCTGCCGAGCAACTGGCGCCGCCTGCGCCCTTCGTCTACGTCGAGTCCAAGCGCGAGGCCTTCTCGCCGCAACTGCAGGATTTCTGCCTCAAGCACCCCATCGCCGTCGTGCGCGGCCTCACTGCCGCGCTCAAACTCGACCTCGGCCTCTTCTCCACGAAGACGCTCGTCGAAGCGTGGCCTGACCACGCCGTCGAGGTGCGCACGCAGCTCATGCAGTCCGCCGACGAGAACTGGGATTCGAGCGGGCGGCGGCGCGTTTGGGCGTGTGCGTCGCACCGTTCGCACACCACCGTGCGCAAGTACGCGCAGTACCAGGCGGGCTCGTTCCAGGAGTCTCTACGCGAGGAGCGCGAGCGCGGCGCCGCGCCGCCCGCCGGCGCGCTGTCGGACTCGGACGGGCGCGAGTCAGGCTCAGGGCCCGCCAAGCGCCGCAAGGGCGCGCGCATGCTGCGCTTCGGCACTAACGTAGACCTGTCCGACGAGCGCAAATGGCGCCCGCAGCTCACGGAACTTCAGAAGCTGCCGGCCTTCGCGCGCGTCGCCTCCGCCGCCAACATGCTCTCGCACGTCGGCCACGTCATCCTCGGCATGAACACGGTGCAGCTGTACATGAAGGTGCCCGGTAGTCGCACGCCCGGCCACCAGGAGAACAACAACTTCTGCTCGATCAACATCAACATCGGGCCCGGCGATTGCGAGTGGTTCGGCGTGCCGGACGCGTATTGGGGCGGCGTGCGCGAGCTGTGCGAACGGCACGGGCTGTCGTACCTGCACGGCTCGTGGTGGCCCGATCCGGAGGAACTACGCGCGCACGGCGTGCCCGTGTATCGCTTCACGCAGCGGCCCGGCGACCTCGTGTGGGTGAACGCTGGCTGCGTGCACTGGGTGCAGGCGACCGGCTGGTGCAACAACATCGCGTGGAACGTCGGGCCGCTGACGGCGAGGCAGTATTCGCTCGCGCTCGAGCGCTACGAGTGGAACAAGGTGCAGAACTTCAAGTCGATCGTGCCCATGGTGCACTTGACGTGGAACTTGGCGCGCAACATCCGCGTGTCGGACCCGCGCCTGCACCGCGCCATGCGCGCGTGCCTGCTGCAGACGATGCGCGCCGCCGCCGGCACGCTGGCCGCCGTGCGCGCGCGCGGCGTGCCCGTGCGCTTCCACGGCCGCGCGCGCGGCGAGGCCTCGCACTACTGCGGCGCCTGCGAGCGCGAGGTGTGGCACGCGCTGCTGGTGCGCGAGCACGAGCGCCGCCACGTCGTGCACTGCCTGGCCTGCGCGCGCCGCGCCAGCCCCTCGCTGCAGGGCTTCCTGTGCCTCGAGGAGCACCACGTGGAGGAGCTGGCGCAGGTCTACGACTCCTTCACGCTGCACCGGCCCGCGCCGCCCGCGCCGCCCGCCGCGCCGCCGCCCGCCCCCGCGCCGCCCGCCCTCACGCCCGACTGAGCGCGCCGCCCGCCGGGTCACGTCGACGTACCTGTATTTATTTGTGTGAGAGTGTATGGTTTGTTCGAGGAGGAGATGCTTCCCTTATTTATCGGCGGTTGCCGACCGGGTGCGCGGCCGCGCCCGCTCGGTGCCCGTCGGTCGCTCGCCGGATTGACTCCGTGATCGAAACGTCGTTTTTGACCAAATTTGTGTATAAAAATGATCGCGTTCTATTTTTATTACACGGTGAATGTAAATTTTTGAATAAACGAATATTTTAGCGATGAAAGTAATTTTGTAATTAGGTAACGTTTACACTTTACACGCTCCTCGATCACTATTGTAATTGTGAGAGATATTTAATAGAGATATGAAGTCAATTATCGGTGTGGAGTGGCCGATGGTAATATACAGTAATGTAGTGTCGGCGGCGGCCCGCAGGGGTGGGCAGAGGGGCGCCGCCGCGGTCTCAGTGCTCACGTGTTCACCACAACAAATGTGTTATTTTTGTATAGAAGCATATTTATTTATTTTTTGTCTTACTATGACTTTAGTTCGATTCGATTTTTAGTATAAAGATCTTCTTAGTGAATAGTAGTCGTAAGAATGGCACGGAATGAGGCTCTGCGTTTTAGGAGGGTCTGGTGTACAGTGCTGCTTTGTCCCAAAGAATGTTATACTCGTGTAGGCAATTTACTATTGGAAAGTGTACAAGAAACTACGTATTCGCATCTATCGTTTTGCATTTTTCTTTTCGTAACTTGTCATTTGGGATGACAGACAAAAATGACTAGTTTTCAAAACTTTTACAATATAAAAATTTAGTTGAAATTTTTGACTATTGGTTAATTTGAGTCGGACTGTAATAATCAATAATGTTAGGCGTAATTGTTTCGAGATGATGTAAATTAGCAAGGGTTAGATAGAGTAAGCTGCGGTCGGCAGGGAGAGGGGGGAGTCCTCCGACACCCTCGTTGGTTGTTTCTCTTGAAGTTTTATCGTTTGTTAGCGAGTTGTGACGTGTTGTGCTGGCGGGTGTCGGGGCGGCGGGCGGTGGCCACTACCGATATAGTTATAAGTAACGATAACATCACTGCCATGTATGACCTTACTGTTTATACTGTAATATTAAATTTTTATTAAAGTATATATGTACGTACATCTTGGTTTTCTTTTCTTTAGATCCATCGTCCACCTTGTCCCATTGCAATGAAAGATGAAATGGGTTTAAAATACTTTATTTCGGATAATAATTATTTACTTAATGGATATTTTTACACATCATAACCTATATATTTTAACAATTCTCTAGTATCTTTAGTATTCAATTTGTGCCTATCACATACCTGAGAAGGATAAAGAACTGAATAAACAAAATTGATTTGAAATTTCATTTACATAAAGTGTAAGGACATCGTTCCAACTATTTACAGAAAATGCGTATATGTCTAAATATAACTGAAATGTAATAATAAGCAGTCTTACCAAATATGGAATATACAACTAGAACGTAATCATTTATTGTGATGGCATCACCTATATTTTAATTACATTCAAAAATATAATTACGATTCATGTATTTATTTATTTAAGTAAGCTTTTTAGCACCTAAAATGTCTTAACTATTACTTAAACCATGCGTTCACTTCATAACTTAGAGAGCGTTATGCAATTCGACTACGAGTGACTTTACAGACAAAATCAAATAGAATTTAAGAATTGTTTTCGATCTACGCTATCCCTGTCTTCGAGCTTCCTCAAACGCTCCGGTTTTCACGGTTCAGTACTATAATTGCACAGATATATTTCTAACCTAAACGCAAGTATTTACCACTAAATATAGCCTTCACTAGTATACATTTGGTGAAGACTAGCACACTTACATACGTACAACTAGGACTGAATACTAATTAAACTGAAGGGGATCTTCCCAACGAAACTTCTTTGTCTATCTCCATGTTATTGAATTTTCAGCCCGTATCACTAAAATGTTCTGGTCTCATTGAATCATGCGAACTGACGGCAGTAGATAGAATTACAGTTGTCATTTTACTTGATGTTTTAGAGTTTTTTCAAGTTTAGATCAACATTTTTAAAGCCAAGTAAAGGGCCAATTGTGTTATACATTGGAATGTCACATATTAAAAATCAATCTATTTCCTACATACTCAATATGAGTTCAAGAGCAATCATCTGTAATTTATGTATTTGCTTTTTTCATGTCAGTAAATAAATCAATTTGACATGTGATTGATTTCATGCTCAGACAAAATGCGATCTTCTGTATTTTTATTACCTGTGGACATATGGAAATTACCTTGTTTTAAAAACGTGCAAACACAATTAAATTCACTTTGACCGAGTGAATCTATTCCCATGTTCGTTATGTGAGATTGCATCAATGCTCTTCTCGTTTAATTTTTCGCCGTTCACTTTAAATTCAAAATACAAAACGTAGCATGAGTTAATAAGTAAGATAAAATACAAACATGTTTAATTATATGTATAGAAAATATTTAAAATATGAATATTTAGAGATTCCTGTGTATATGATATTATATATAATATATTATATGCCTATTATATTAAAATCTATTTTGACACAACACTTGACAAGGTAATCGTTTGCAACATATGGAAGATAGTGAAGATTGTCACTACGACAGTGGAAGACACAGTAAAAGTAAATACATAGAATTTGAAACATTAAATGTGCAGTAAAACATGAAATTGTATTTACATTTCATGTATATATTCTATGCAAGGAATATAGAATAAACTTGTGAAAATTTGTTTTTATAATATATGGAAACAATTTAATCTATTATTTTCACGTAGTGCATTCTACCTAGACATTTATATAAATATATACAATAAATCGTAGTTTTTGTCCACTGCAGTGTTGGCCGAGCTGGACTGCACGGGGTAGGCAGGGAGTACTGATTGTCAAATATCTCTACCCTTACAGACATCACCTGCTTTGCTTCTATATATTAGAATATTATTGTTATTATTTCTAGAAGTTTCTTTTTAACGTATTTGGAACTTTTTATTGTTAGTATTTAGATTTCACTGTTATCCCTTATATTCCTAACGTTTACTAAGACTTCACACTTCTGTCAATACTACTATTATTTAAATGTATACATTTTATATCTATAGTTCTTGAAATTGCATCATGATCTTTAACACTTTATAATTAAAGATTTTTTTACAGTGGACATATTTCGTAACTATTTTTCGGTCTATAGATAACATTATCAATTCCTCGTTAGCTTTTTACTTCAGTCTGTTACATAACTTATAGTATACAAAATAAACAGGCAGCGTTTTAAATACATAATGTGTAAAGCAATAGTTTAAGTATTTTTACATATTGTTTCATATATCAGTATCAGGTGTTAGCGCGGTTCTAAGACAAACACATGACACGAGTTACGCAGTCAAGCATATAAACATCGCGGACTTTAATCGACACTTGTCGATGTTATCGAGAGCAATATCGATATCGCTGGACAGTTTTAATTAATTCGTTTTATTTAGTTCACGTTAATCAATCCGACGACTTGACTAGAAACTCGATTGGGTGCATCGATCATTATTCGAGTACCAGTAAATAGATTATATTTACGTACGAATCGATTATTTTTTGAGCCGTGCGAAATGTCAAGACCAATATAATTGTTGCCAGAATGTCACCAATATTGCAGTGTTTCCTTGAGTTTCTTGTTATCAATGACGCAGAAATCAGCAGCTGAAAACTTTTTGCGTCGGATATAAGCAATGATTCAAACTAGGTTCGAATGTTACAGAGTTTGTGTCGTAAATGGAAACCGTATTTAATATTACTTTAATTAGGTTTTCCCTACATAAATATACATAACATACATTAGTGATCACCCGAGATGCGCCAGTGGGTTTCAGTTTCCTCTACATTCATATTTGCTAGCTCGATTAGTATGGATACATGATAGGTCGATTGTCTAAGGCGGGGCGTGTCGGCCTCACGAGCCAGTCCGCAGCACCGGCTTACGGAGCAGCAGGGCCGAGTCGGCGGACACGATGGGCAGCTCGTTGGTGCAGTGGTACTTGATCAGGTGGGGGACGCTCTCAAACACGCGGTCCTTGGTTCGAACCTGGAAAAAGTCAGGTATTGCTGGTTTGTAAAAGCTTATGTAAATCAAATGATATATATTTTTATTAGGATATTGTGTGTATATACATATGTATATATAGAAGAGGTATATAGGATATTGATTAAATGATTTATATTTTTATAAGTTAATTCTTTTACTAATTTAAAGGTAACTTGGCATAAATTATGGTTGGTTCTAGTACTGGGGTAGGGTAGGTATCTGTCGTCCAATGTTCGGATGTGATAAGATTTGACGACGATACTTATCAGTGGTAATATTTATGGTTTTAGTGTATGGTGATATACTTCTTCGCCGATTTACAGAAGCATCAAGACGAAGGGAAATTACATTTCGTGCACTATTAATACTCGGGAGGCATCGGTCGAGCGACTAGTAAATTTGCTCATGGAGCCGGGGACCGCGGGCTCGACTCTCCCCGGGGTAAACGTTCGGGTGACAAGTGAAAGTATTTCGTGCCGCGCTGATACGAGGACCGGGTCCCATTTTCGCTAGCGTTGAATAGTCTCGAGCGCGCCGAGCGGGCTGTACTCACGACGCCGGCGGGGTCCACCAGCAGCAGGTGCTTGTGCGCGCCGCGCCGCGCGCCCGTCAGCACGAACTGCCCCGCGCACGCCGCCGACTGCCGCACCAGGAACTCGCCCTCCGCCGCCACCAGCTGCGCACACGCTCGCTCTTACCCACTCGCCACACGCACCACTCGCCGCTACTGAGCGACCGAGCCTCCACGCGGGCCGGTCCCGCTACCGGCTTCGGTACTTTCTAGTCGCGCGGTGCCGCCTCCGCCCTCCTACCGACTATATTCGCCGACGGCGGCAGCCTGCTACGTTTCCTTTCTGCCTACCCGCTCCTCCTTTCGCTTAATAAAATGAACGAGTTGCCTTTTCGGCCGCGGTCCGGGAGATGGCCCCGTGGAACCAGGGTTCCTTGGCGAGCAGCGCCGCCTGCGCCGCCGCCGACAGCGGCTCCACCTCGGGCGCCGCCCCCGGGCTCGAGGCCACCGGCGACGGCAGCGGGGCCGCCGTGAACGGTTCTGAGACGTAAACAATTTTTTTCCAATTCGTTACATGCACCGGCGGGCCTTTAAATTGTTAAAATCTAAAAAATTCTTTTAAAAAAATTTGCAAAGTACTCGGATTAAAGATATACTTATGTGACACAAAGCGAGAACGCTCCGATGATAAACCCTCGATTGTAGACTACGATTCTTTCTTTCGACCCCTCCTGTCGCTCCATTATCGGGCACGGGCTGCCAGTGCGGCGGAGCGGATAGGAACGGGTACGGCACTCACGCATGTCGAAGATGTCGGTGGTGTGCGGCAGCAGCGCGGTGGGCGGCGTGCGCGGCGGCGGCGTCTGGTTCACGTAGTGGCGCGCGCTCTCCTCGCTCCTGCGCACGCGCCGCCACGGCCCAAACACGTCAGTACACTTATCGAGTAGGGTCGCCGACTGCACTATACCACCGCCGGCGACCGGCCCCCCGCGCCCTATCTGGAGAATCTTTGTCAGCATAACGGAGAAGGACGAGAAGAGAACATTACGACGGTCACGCTGATTATTATAACGTAACAAAACACTGTGATGCCACGAAGTAAATGAAAAAACAGGAAATAGATGTGAATGTAATGAATGCGAGTGATTACGATATCTGTCGCTTCATTTGCATTGAATAGTCGAACAGTTCGGTGTCAATGCCGGTGGAACATTTGCTCGAAGTTTGAAGGTTATCCACCTGCATGCGACCTCAAACATTACTATGTAGTAACGTTATCATAACCGCGTCTGCATTTCCACGAGGACAGCAAAGCGAACGCTTCACCGGTTGCTTTATGAGACCTATAATGGAATAGGTGGTGAGCCCATTGCCATAAATCGGACACAAATCCAGACTCGAGGCTACTACTGGGAATGACATGTCAAAAAATTTAAATAGTACTTGACCTGGGGATCAAATCCAGTTAACGTGCTTTCAACCAATAGACTAACGACGGGGTCAATACATAGTGATAAATACTCACATAGATAATAATAATCGACCCATTAACATTCCACTGTTGGAATATGGGTCTTCTCTCATATTGAGAGGGTAAAGGCCATAGTCTGCCACGCTGGCTAAGTGCGGGTTGGCGGACTTCACACACCTTGGTTTTTTTTTTTTAAATTCTTAGGTGTGCTGGTTTCCTCACGATGTTTTCCTTCACCGTTAGCAAGTGATATTTAAATTTAAAACACACTTTTGTAAATAGGTATGCACCATGAATTTGAACCCAGGACGCCTGGAGTGAGAGGCTGTATTCTTAACCACTAGGCTATCACTACTTACATAGATGTTTGATGATATTTTCTACACCCAGGCACAAAACAAATAATTGTATTTAACATATATCTATTTATTTGAGGTGGGAAGGCAACTTAAACTTTCCATTGAACAGCTAAATTCAGTAGTCAATGAACCAACAGGCCACCCAAGGCTCATACTGTGTGCTCGCGTGCAGGTGTTACCAGGTCGATACCGGCTCATGAAGTCAAGTAATAAAGCAAAGGAAATTATTTTAATAGAATTTATATCAGCTTCATAATTACTTTCCTAGCTAATTAGGAATTTGAAAGTAAAATTTTAATTAAGATTACTTAATAAAATGTTTGGATTTTTTCTTATCTAGGGCCAGCAACAAAGAAAGTTCATATAAATATGAAAATCATCACGTCTTAATCCCCTAAGAGGTAGGCAGAGGAGTGTAGTACAAACCCCACATTTCACCAGTTACGTTTGTCCCATGGGATAGGTGGTCAGGTCAGCCTTCTGCCACACATCGGACGCAGATCCAGCTCCGAGGTACTACTAGAAATTCTAAATGAGAAAAATTCAATAGAACCAGTCTCGGAAGTCGAACCCGGGACCTCCCGATCGGCCGCGCTTGCGACCATTCGACCAACGAGGCAGTCGTTACTCAGTTGCGTAACAAGCACTGCCTCATACTGTAGTATTTTTAGTTAGAGTCGAGTGGGAAAGCACGCGATGTGACGGCGGGCACGTACGAGGCCAGCGGCGCCAGCGACGACAGCGGCGGCGGCGCGTGGCGCGGCGGCGCGGGCGACGGCGGCGCCTTGTCGGGCAGGTCGTTGTAGTACTCGCGCTCCTCCGCCGCCTCGCAGCGCGCCCCGTTCACGTTCAGCCTGCCGCACGCCCCCCACGCCACTTCTTAGCAATCCAAGCGTTCAGCAAATTAAGGGTTCACTTAACCCACATTGTGTGACATGAGGAGATCGTTGTCACCTCCGTTATCGTTTTATCTCTAATGTAACTAAAGGAAAGGAACTAATGTTTACCCGACGACCTGTCCGGTGGCTGCAGTGAATTATTTCTACATCTGATCACCTTCTGAACGAATTTTGTGTATGATTAAATTGTTATATGACTTTAGACATATTTTTGCTTATTAAATTTAGAGGCCCTTGTCTGACAGGGAGTAATGATGGGCTGATGATAATGATGATGAAATGGAAAAACACAGGTTAGACAATATTTAGACGCAGGCTACCATCTTTTTCATATTATCTCTATTCATTCAACTGTAATTGTCACAGATACTGGAATTATTAATGATAATTATTAATGGAAAATTACATAATTACCATTGAGTGAAATAGAAATTAAAAGACAACTATCTAAATATTTCTGGAATATCATTAAATTTACATTTACAGACAATACTATTTTACACAAATGATCACATTTCATGTTTATTTTTCATAAGCATTAGCTGTCCCGACGCCAGATTTGATAACCACAATACGTGGAATATAGTGTATTTATTTTTTATCTTCATGTGTTCGCGTGCAGAGACGCCTCACAAAATATTTGAACACTAAAAGTACACAAAGTGCGTGCTACATAGGATTACTCACACGTCACTTTCCAATTATATTGAAAATTTTGCGAAATTCCGAGAGTGAATCATAGGAGGAAAAGTCCTGTTATCTTTGGTACGTTCGATCAAATGTTACTCACGACGATGGCTTGGTGAGGAACTCCTTGAAGCGCAGCTCGAACGCCTGGCCGATGGTCGCGATCACGTCCTGGGCGAGTCTCCCGCCGCACTCCAGCACGTAGCACGCGCGCCACTCCGAAGGTAGCGCAGATTTCGCCACGTATGCCACGAAGTCCAACGAGTCCTGATCTCCCCCGGAGGCGAAGGAAACGCGAGGCATGTCGTGACGCGCGATACTCTCACCTCCCTCGAGCGCCGCGAGGGTGATAGCCTTTGAGGAGATAGTCAGGGCCACATCGGAGCCCGAGTGCGCCATCCGTGGCCTGGCTGCCAAGGCGCAGGCCGCTGCTTGGCAGATGCGACGCTTCTTATCCGCCGATCGCAGCCCGGCCGCCGCGCACACTCGCGCTATACATTCCCTGTAAGTATTCAAATAATAATATAAGTCTTATGTTATTTATATGCAACTGCTCCTTGCCATAAATATTTGAACGAAAATATCAATAGCTGTAGATATCTCAACAAACAGATATCGGATCCCAAAGTAGGCCTGAAGAGAGCCTTTGTTATTGCACACCGGAAACTGAGGAACAACTGAGGAAGAAGTAAACTAAATATATTTATACATACGAATTAAATATATACTCTTCAAGATACAGTTAAACCTAGACATGGAATAAATATTTGAGGTAACAACATATTTATTAGTCCTAAGTGGGAATCGAAGCCTTCACATCTAGCTCAGAAGTCATTTATTAACCACTGTGCCAACGGGCCAATCATATATATAACTCACTATACTGAGAACTTAAAAACGAAATCCCACAACAGGATGTTACTCAACCGAGACATGCATTACGTATGAGGTAATAATGAAGCTATTCATGAAAACGTTTCGACAATGTAAATTTTCCTCGTCGCAAACTACTCCAATTCCAAATTTTCTCATCTGAATGCCCCTAAACTAATGTGTGACACACTCTGGACACAATATAACTGAGTCCTCCAATTGAGCACAAATACAAATGGTGATTCATGCAGCATCTTATTGCATCGAGATGAGTTTCTATTGCAAATAAATTGTCTCAAATATGTATATCAATATGGAACGGGATGACTAAAGTATGCTACATCACAGCATTGCAATGTGCTGTATAATATATCATAAATATTTATCTGGCCTATTTCTCTGTAACAATATTTTAATGTTAAATAACACCATTTGAAATGATAAGGCAGACATACTATTACTAATGTTTAGATTTACATTAACTGGCAATTTTTATATATCCCACTGTTGGGCAAGTCTCTCCTGACAGTGGTGCCAGGTAGATATTTAATATACTACACTTCTCTCTGTGAATGATTCAATGTACTGTTTAAAGCAAACACAACCATGTCAATACTTAAAACATCTTGAAAGCCCCTACCTAAGTTCAATAAGTGTTATCTATACAAAATATCAAGCTATAACAATAACATGGAAATAAAAAAAAAAGATTAACCACAGTTGTCATATAAATTTACATATAGTCTGAGTTTAACTGCCCTTAAAGTATTATTTGAAAGTATTTTACTTTTATTATTATGTCATGTCCATTATGGGATATACTGAGGGCAATAATGTAATGTACATTCTTTGTTTTAGTACTTAAAATTAGTCACAATCTTCTATATTCAAAATTTTACTGACCTCTTTTTAATTTTGCTTTTAATGTTAATAACTGTAATGAAAGTTAATTTGCCTTACTTTGCAACTTGAGATCTCGTGTCAAAATCTAGTTTCTTCATCGATGTTAACACCTCCATGCAACCAATGTACTGGAAGAAAATTATTCAAATATCAGATGACCACTATTATAATATTTTATTTTCTATTATTTATCTTCTAATATTTTAATAATTACATATTTATACCTATCTTTAACCTTTATAATTATCTTTAATTTTAAACTTAAATCAAAAGCTATGGTAAAAAAAAGCAATCGCGATTGTTCACATTTCTAAAAGTAAACAAAACATCAAGTTTCTTTCCTACATTTTCTGCTATAGATCAATAAGAATTCATTGTCAAAGGTCGTTGCCACGGGAGCGGTGAAATTGCCATAAAAACATTGTAGGGGATATTTACGCGGACAGCGTATGTGACTCCGTCGCTGGCCAGCACGGAGTCAGGGTGAAGCCACCCGCGAACCGGCTTTGCTACGAACGGCCCCGTGTCTCCCATTTTGTTCAAGCACTACATCCAAGAACAGGCACACAGTAAATATTTCACACTTCGCCTCCTCCCAGCTATTCCACACGCACTTTCATTGTGATTCAGATCATTAATTCAGTCTATAACGCTATTTATCAGAATAATTATCACACTTAGAAATTAGACCCGTGCTTTTAGAGGAACTTGCATTACTCGAAAACAAGAAAAAATACAGTATTGCTCTATTATTGGTACCCCAAGATGTAGGGGAACAGATGTTTTGTAAGAAATAACTCTGTTCTACAAAAAGTGTAACTTTTTTGACAATGTCACAATTGCTAACATTCAAGGAACGAACC
>DWJK01002512.1:0-14516 GCA_018248815.1 Croniades pieria auraria
AATATGGGTCAAGTGAACGCATTCCGATTTTTTCTCTTTAATTGTTTGTTGCAAAAAGAATTACTTTAAATTTATTTAATTTTTAATTTCCTTTTATAAACTAATAAATGCTCTTTTCAAAGATAAAGTTTTTATTTCTTTAGCTTTAATATTTAAGACACAGTATCGTATGAAAGGCAAAAGTGCGCACAGTTGCCCTGAATGACTCTACGGGTATAATAGATACGGCTATATTAGGAGTAGAAAAACGTCTGTGACTAGTATGAAATAGATCACACACTGACTATCACTCACTGACTTCATGACTAACTGAGCTGATGATACTGACAATCCCTATTTTTGAAATGCTGTCACCAATTTAACACCAAAAAGCTTACTAATAAAATTAATACTTACTGGAGTAACTGACTGACAGTTTAATTTCTACAGCGCTGATTTCTGAATTTTCGTATTTTGTGAAATATTTTACAGGGGAAAATATTAACAACGATGTGGTACTTATTAAATAGGTCATGGATACCATTCCTAAGATTTGTAACGCAAAGACTTCAACGAACCCCCATTAAAATGTTAAAAATGCTTCGACGATAATGGCCAATATTTTGATAAAATAAACGCACTAATTTTAAAAAAGCGATCCTTTGCTTTCTATATCTATAAGATGGCAATTTCAAAGTTCAAGACCTAAAAACATAACGTGAAATCCTGTGCCCAACATCAATTTACGTTTTGCTTAAAATGACTAGAGAAAAGTGGATACATATTTATGAAACATTTGACATTTACATATTTTTTAAGCTATGCATGTGTCATTATTTTGCAACATATGGCAGGTCTTGACTTTGACAACTGTCAAATGGATGGACATTTCATCGCCCTTGACTGTACCTACACCATGAAAATTTCCTCGGTCAACTGTTCAACTGTTATCGAATGGACCCGTGAATGACAACATGCAGGTTCGTCAAACCTGCAGCACGCAGCATCCATTTCGTCCTCAACGTGCATTGGTGGTGCAGAACGGAAAATGAAATAAAACGAACGATATTTGTTAAAAGTTTATATTGTACATCAACTATGATTTGTTTAGAGGTAGAACATTCTACTCTTAAAGTAAACGGCTAACTCGATAAGGGTTACACAACTAATAAAATAGTTAATTTTGTATGAAACGCCGCGGTCATATCTTCTATAGGCGGAGTGAGTTAACGTAGTCAACGTAAAATGGTACAATAATGATTGCAAAAAATATTACCGTGAATTAACAATATCTCGGCGTAAATGAGTATCTGTTTCCAAAAGAAAACAAAAAAATGTATAAAAAATAGAAAATTATACTCTCATATCAAACTATACGCGGTTCAATCGATTAATAACATATGTACTGGCTACTACTGGCTGCAAAATAAAATAGCTTCCTTTCTCTTCAAAAACGATCATAGCTTTACGTATACATATCGTAACTAGAAAGATATTCTCGTGGAACCAACTCGAAATGTAATGTATATTTCAGTTATACATCCAACACTACAAAAAAAAATTTAAATATATATAATTTATATTGACAACGGTCCAATACTCATTTTTATTATTTTTTAGTGGTTGGTTGCCGCGAGATATCTACAATACGGTTTGTCATACTTAATATTCCACATTATATTCGTCTCCTTAAATCGATTCGAATGCATCCATCAATCGGCAAATCGCGTTATGATCGTTCGTCACCCCATATGTAAAGCTCTATAAGTATACTAGGTACAAAGGTTCGTCCGAAATATAATTTTATCACAGAAACGAAATAATTACCAAAAAATAAACATTTTGATGGCAAACAAAATTATGCACCGTGTTACGAACGAAAATTTAACCATTAAGGATGTTAAAATTATCAACTATATGAAGAAACCTATTAAAGAAATACTTACAAACAAATACTGAACTCTGTTATCATTATAAGTATTACGAAGATATTATGATTAAATGTTACATGAAAAATAACAAAATATTTGTTTACACCTCGAGGCGATTCACTCGTCGGGAATGTTCAATTTCAAAGACCAATACCGTATACATATTTTTCTTCCACAAAAACTCAAGTCACTAACATCGACCTCTGATATGAGAGTGCTTTACAGAATCGTTAACCTCTACGCTCTGCTGTACAACGCGTGGAAGTCGACAACACTATAATCGCACTCTCGCAAATCTATCAAAACAGGGTAATGAAAACACGAACAAATCTTATGCGAGTAATGTATAGTAATTAAAAAAAATCTAAATTTCTAAATCCATATACAAATTTCGTTTCGATCGTACAGTTGAATCAAAAAGGGGAGTGGCCAGACACGAACAGCGTAAAACTACCGACAGTCGGCGCGCGAGCTCGCGGCCGGCGGGCGCGCCTCTATATATTATGTACATCACATCTAACAATTATATTACGAAGGTACAATTTCTAAAAAATCCTGAACACATTTCGATAAGATACGGGTCCGGTAAGTCTACCTCGATACCGCCACCGCCGTCCCTCGGTTTATGGCACAGACGACAATAAACACCTAGTACTATGGACCTGATTCGAACCACGTTCAAAGAGCTGAAGTCGCAATCTGGTACAATACATGCGGCCCTAGACACATTGCCTTTAGAAACACATCAGCGTTACACGACGCCACTTCATAATCAATATATATAATTCCAAATCCATCTATACAAAATATTTGAACCACATAACAATTGTCCCAGAAGCTGGACAACGGCTGGCTCCATACGAAGTCGTAGACAGCAGCGTCTTAAACAAGCTTACGACGAACATTAGGCAAGTGCATACCAAAATGGTTCCGAGTGTAGGCCGAAAAGTCACCTACGAAGCACATTTACGTATATAAGTGCGACCCTCCATATACATTCCCATTTACTGTGTCACGTTAAAATATAAATTCGTACAACTAATTCATATATTCATATACATATATTATATAAACGACTTAATACGTTAACCGAACGCTAAATGTTGACGATTATTAACGATTAAAATTATAAAATCATTAGCACACTTACACTTATATTAGTACGATATAATATACTGGTCATTCTGAGATCTGTACTTAACGACCCAGGCTCCAATACTGCGTGGCCGTTGGCGGTAATGTTTCGTGTCCCGACTGTGGACGTGTGGGCGAGCGTGGGCTGCGACACGACGGACAGCCCGCTCGCTGGCGGGCGTACACCAGGCTAATATTCCAAGCGGACACAATAATGGAATCTCAGTAACTTCACGATGTTAAAGGACGCTATCAGGATGCTAGTCTCACTAGCCCGCTAGCAGGATCATTACATCCCGTCGTTATGGCTTGAATAGTAACCTCGCGTAATCTCGACACGTTGGAGCAAATTGCTTAAAACTCGCAGTAAGCGAGTACTTCCAAAATGACAATCGATTTTTTTTTTTTTTTCGATTTATTGTTGGATTACAGCTGGAACCCCGGTGTACTCGGCGCGGAGCAAGCGCGAGCTGCGACCCCGGCCGTAGACAACACACTCTACGACGTGTCCGCTCTATGCTCTATGGTCCATTTATTTTATTACATTACATAACAAATATAACCTATATTACACCTATGCAGAGGTAACTACGACTATTAACTATCAAAATTACATACTTGGCAGATATGTTAATATTTTTTTTCATTGAATATTTTGTTTCTTTTTTCGTGTGTGTCGTTTTTCTCTTTAGAAAAATCGTTTTAGTACAAATATTATTTATCATTTACTCTTAATATATGTGTATATATATATATATATATATATTCATACGCTATGGATATAGCTGAACACACGTTCGTCGTCAACACGCACATAACATGTCAATATGTAAACTGTTTAAATAATAATATCTTTAGTTCACATCTTTTCCCGTGTCACGTACAAAATATACAAAAGAATCTGCAGATATAGCGCAGCTACAATTTAGCAGATTATGAAACCACTTTCACATTGACATCAGAAGACGAACGAACGGAACCGTCAACGAATTGTATACACAACATCCTGTCACTGAACCGGTTAACGTGTGATAACTAACACTACGCCTTTATAATAACTAATGGCTTCACACTTTTCATAACTATTTTTCTATCAACATAGAGGATATTTTACAATGTATAACATGTGGTAAGGATTTATGTTATGTGTGACGTTGCAGCGTTGCGTTCTGTTGGGGAGCCGGGTGTCCTCATCTCAGTTCTGAGGAAGCCTGCCTAGGAAGTTTTAGTGTGCTAAATCCCACATAACCTTGAACATACCATGTAACCCCGGATGCAGCTGTATCTTTTCAATGAATCTGATTGGTACTTTATAACGAGTTGCTATATTTTAAAATTATATGAAGTATTTTAACACGGCAACAACTAGCTCATGTGTGATACAAGGAGCTGAATGTCATTGATATGATATGCTGTGTTATAACTGGATTTATTCTCTGAAGCTGCGGGTGTTCAGTATAACACTTGGAAGTAGGTAATAAGCCAAGTTTATCAAGATTTCAATGTCATTTTGTACTAATTAGTTAACTATTTATCTACACATAATATTTATTTCATTTTATTCATTAAAATTAAAATTAATTTTGAATCAACAATTTTCCACATGTACATACATATATAAAATATTCTCTATGTCAGCGCTGTAGATACAATATATCTATTACATCCTATATATTTGTGATATACAGGACAAAATAATGTATTTAAAGTAACAACAAAATTATACTAATCTATATATAATACATAAAAACCACTTAGCTTTTAGCAAACAATGTTAATCTAGGTATGTAATGTACCCGAGTACATTAAATATATGTATACTTTCATGTTATTAAATTATGTTTTTTTTTTAAATCAGCAATACATTAGAAACATCTCTATTTGTAAAAAGACAGACGTGTTACTGGCAAGTTTTATGTACAAACGAGAAAAATAAACTCTTTTCATTCATCGGAATAATTCCATATTCCATATATGCAATGACAACAATAAGTATTGCTCGAGAACACTGAGCTTAACACTCCATGCAATATATTAATATCTGAGATTTATTTGTAATAATCGCCATACCTCACCACAGAGATGTGTTCTGATGGGCTAAAGGCATATTGGCACACTAGGTTAAGAATATTAATAATGTAAGTGCATGACGCTCTAACTGCAAAAATGATATTCGTTTCCATCCCATCAAATGGAATAAGAAGCTCAGAGGTCTCGAGCAACAGTACAAGAATTGATTCGCTTATAGAAAAATGAAAGCGTGTCGGCGATAGTGATGCTCGTCTGGTGTTATAAGACGCCGGCGTGCCAGGGCGCGGCGGGCGGCAGCGAGGGCGCGAGCGGGGCGAGCTGGGAGAGCGGGGCGAGCGGCGTGAGCTGGGAGAGCGGGGCGAGCGGCGTGAGCGGGGCGAGCGGAGTGAGCGGCGTGAGGGGCGTGAGCGGCGCGGGCGGTGAGGGCGGCGCGCTGTCGTCGGCGGGGCAGTCGCAGTCGCCGGCGCGCAGCTCCACGAAGTTGCCGTAGTCGTCGGTGAGCGCGCTGTGCCGCACCACGCACACGTGCCGCCGCGCGCCCGACCACCAGCGCCGCTCTGCGATCGAACGTCACATTACGCCTTGTCGCACTACGCTCGGTCCGATTTAAGGATTCTTCGATTCTCATAACACATATGAATACAATATCAGTTATACTGAGAAACTGAAGTATAATTAATATAGTTTAATTCCACGTAATTCAGTTAATGCAAGGCGAAGAGTGCGTTTGTGTGCGCATGTGCCGAAGTTAACTATCGTGTTAGCTATGTTTCTGGCACGTCGCAAATATATTGCTACTATAAGATGACGAGTGAGACCGTCCCGCAAGTTAATTGGCGCCTTTGCGTCCAGTAACTGCTAACCTCGGCGTGCTACCAGGGGATTTATTTCAGAGGGACACAATACAACACTCAATGAATTGAAATTTTATCAACAAGTCATAAGACGTCTTGAAAACAATAAATTGCAAAACGATACAGATTGATAATTTTATATTTTAGGAAGCCGCTAATCTGTGTTGTAGAAGAATGTCTACCGCTCGGAAGCTCACTGACATGGTCCATCAGCTTTTTTATACGTGAATAGTTTACTTCAATCCTAAAAGTACGATTACCCTGATATTTTTACACATATTGTAAGTTACAAGAGAACAGTGGATTCACCTCTACTGATGTCCACGTCGGTGATGAGCTCCTCGTTCATAAGCGCCGTGAGCGCGTCGTCTGTGTGTCTCGAATCTGGAACGTGTTACATCTCTGACACACGAACATCGCGAATGAACGAATCTATGTGACATGCTATGGTACAACATTATTTATTCTGTCTTTTTTGAGATTTTTATTTAACTTACCAAACAAATGTAGCTAATTAATATGGTCTCTCTAAAAAAACCATTTCTCTTCTAAATAAATATTTCGATTTCTTGAACTTTACTAGACAAACCTGTTTCTTCTTTAACACCGGGTTCCTCTTTAATGACCGTAGCGAGCGTGGGCGATGTGGGCGTGTCTGGAGCCGAAGGCGTCGTGGGAGTAGTAGGAGCCGTGGGAGTCGTCGGCGTGGCGGGCGGGGTGGGTGCTGCCTCCGCGCCCACCGGCCCCGCCCCCGCCTCGCCGCTGCTGTTCGAGCTGCACTCTGGGCTGTAGGGAGCCATCTGTGAACAAAACATGTTGTGTACAAGATATTTTATTTCGTATTAAATTCTATTCTATCCGTTTCTCCTACCAACTGAGTTAGATGAAGTAGAACATCACTGAAGTCTGTCTGTAGTAGATCGTTCTTAAGCATAGCGTTAGTATAGTGTATTAGCGATAGTATAGAGTTCTTAAATTTCCGAAATCTAACTATCACTCCAACTACCAACACTTGTATACAGTGAAGCTTATCAAAAAAGAGTGAGAAACGGAGCGCATTAAATAATGAATTTAGATAATTTGTCCAGATTTGGGACAGATGGGTGTTAAGATATACTGTGTGTGTGTTTGTAGTCTTAACAACAGGGGATAATCTAATGGGGCTAAATAAGTTTCTTTTTAGAGATACACATTGACAGTCAATAAAATATCAAATTGAAAAAATGACCCCATTGTTTTGCCATCAGTTTAGTCCGCATCACCTAAGGTGCACACCCAGTCACATGAGTTGATGCACTCAATGTGTCATTGACTCAACATTGTCTAATATATGTCATTAGGCAATATGGCATTGACTAGTGCCACTAGACATTAACTACTTCAAAAGGACATCCCATAGTAAAAGGTGTTACACAAGAATAAATAAATAATACATGACTCTTCATGATACATCTTGTATACTCACCCGCAAGCTTCTCCTGCGGCGTGGTGCCACCTCCGCCATCTTGTAGCTGGTATCCATCGCCCAGTATGAGCCTTTGCCGGGGTCGTCCTTGCTGCGAGCCACCTTCATGAAGCACTTGTTCAGGGACAGGTTGTGTCTTATCGAGTTCTGTAAATATCGAAATGAATACTATATTGGTAATAGTTATAATCAACCATATATCAGTACTCAAGTGTGTATCATAATATTAAATGTCGATTTAGCACTTGTCTAAATACCAGGTCTTATAGAGGGACTTAGAAATGGTCAATTATAAATTATTTCCTTATCCATTTCTGACTTGGAAAGTGACTTCACCTAAGATCTAGTCATAACCATTGATGACTTACAATTACTAGTGCACACACACACACACACATGCAGTTTAAAAAGATATTTTTTTTGTATGTATACAGACTGTTTTAAGTTCAGATAACATTTCTATGAAGACCTCAAGATCAAACTCAGTGGCGTGTTATTGGAGAGGTCATGACCAGCAGTGGACGGGAGTAGGCTGATGATGATGATTAAACATATTTTCATTCATAGTCAAAATGTACGTGTATAGAAGTGATAACAATAGTACCATACCATCCATCCTTTGCCAGCTTCCTTGTAGTAGGGGAAGGCATTGCAAATGTAATTGTATATCTCGTTAAGTGTCATCTTTCCATTGGGTGAGCTGCTGATGGCCAGTCTGATCATGCTTGCGTAGCTGTGGGGACAAAGCAATATTTATATGTAAAAGATGCATTTTCAGCCAGCTTTCATCCACTGCCAGCCATTCAGACGTGGCTGGCAGTGGTTAGATGGGAAGAGCTGAAGAGCAAGCTCAGTGATGTGC
Source organism: Croniades pieria auraria (assembly GCA_018248815.1). Taxonomy (NCBI): domain Eukaryota; kingdom Metazoa; phylum Arthropoda; class Insecta; order Lepidoptera; family Hesperiidae; genus Croniades; species Croniades pieria. The sequence continues at coordinate 8,257 of DWJK01002512.1, forward strand.
TATTGGAGAGGCTAATATCCAGCAATGGATGATGAAAAGCTGACATTGATGATGACAAGCTGGATTTGCAAGTCATAATATTATCCCGACATTTGAAATGTGTTACACCCAGAACAATACATTAGATATGAAAAGTTATTCTGTGTTGACCTATGTCTCTTTGTTTTCCTAACTTTTAAAATACCTGAATCATTAAGCAGTAGACTTCACAGTGAATTTAATGTAAGTTTATTTTTTTAATAGTATGGCCTTTTATTAGCAATATTTCTAGAATATACAAAAACTCAACAATTAATTCTATCATTGGAATTCAACCAAGAGAACAATCAAACCAAGACATTCGCCTCTACAAATCCAATGTTATTCACAGACTTGTCTTCACTAAGAAATCAGGTGAACCATATTATATATGATCTAGTGTACAGTTTTAGTACACTACCACAAAGTAAGAGAGGCAGCTTTGACATCAAGAAGCCACAGCATTGATGCTTCTCAAACTCTTGAGACAGCTGTCGACCTGATTTTATACTATTTGTTTCAAACACATCATGCTGTTCTATGTTCTACCAGTTCATTGCCATGCAATTTTCCTTCTCTTATGTGGATGTTAATAGAATAACCTTCCTACTATTGGCCCACTGCCAACAACATGCTAGCTAATTGCATATTCTAATGTAGACCTGTTTAAAACTTTACAGTTTTAGGTTTAAGTCCAATTCAAATGTAAAAACGTAACGTAAAAACCTAAAAAACATAAAGGTTTAATTAGTAATAACTTTATAATTTAAGAAATCTCAGAAAAAACTTAAATAAACCTCATTGGGTTTTTTAAATAGAAAAGGTTTTTTTAAACTAGGACAACACTAACAAGTTATATTCTTTCCTAACTTAGGTAAGATTTCACCACTTCAATCTATAATAACATAAAAATCTCACTCTCCTACTGATCTCTCTTTCTCATCTTTAAAATTAAAGTTTAAATATTAAAGTCATGTTGATATTTTGGTTACATAAAAACCTTATCTAAATAATGTTTGTATCTGAGTAATTACAGTACATACTTCGCTATCTTTGATTCATATGATTAGTACAGCAATCAGTTTAACAAGAATTAACTAAAAATCACTAAGGGTGGGGCTCTCAGTACATAACACTGGATAAAACAGGGCATCATATCACTTCTTATCTTAAATTTTTAGTAATTACCAATAGTTTAAACAGGAAACAACACAAGTAGATTAGACTATGAAAGCTAATTTATTGATAAAGTGAGATATTTAGTGTTATATCTCAAAATAGATTAAATTGTTCATGTACTGTAAATAAGTACTTGGAACAATAAAAACATATATATTTAGTAATCAATTTAGGGCCATTTCTCCAATTAATTTGAATCTCATTGCTAATGTTGTGATTAGTTTCAAAGAAACCATATAATTAAGTACTCTAGATATAGGTTGTTATATTTACATAGACTACTGCTGGACAGTTTTGGGAGAATTGATATGGGTATTTTGAAAATGTTAGATGTTTTTTATGAAGAGAACTATTCTTTAACACCTGAGACCTTAACACTTAGAGGGTTTAAATGTATGTTTGACTGTGTAGGTTTTCAGGTCTAGAAAATTATACTCATGCTGTTAGGAAGTTGTTAAATTTACTGGATAATATAAAGATTCTTTCAGTACAATTATTCATAATAATTAAGAAGCAGTTTGAAGCTTTTCTTAATAGAGCCAAGCTAACAAATTTTTAATTTAACACAAGTACATATTGAATGTCTCCGTTGAACACTAATCTTTATGCAGATTATGAAACTAATAAGAACTATGTTATAGGGCAAATTACGTTTTACCAATACTCTAAAGTAATTTCGATTTAAATACAAAGAAGTAGTTTAGAAATAACTTTTGTATTACTTAATACATAATATAGAAAAGTATTGCTTCATGAATTTTGTAATTTTTTAGTTACAATATCAAGTGCTTGAGGTTCAAACATTTGTAATATATTGAGATGATGGTTAATTTATTGGCTGCGAAGTGGCCTACAAGCATGAATCACTAATAAATAAACTCAAGGTTAGTTGCCACACAAGGAAAATTAGTTACCTATAGGCTGGCTTCGCATGCTTGATTTTGTTAGGATTCTCCTTCTGGTCTTCCTTGTTATTGTTTTCCTGTTGAAGCGACGGCGGCTGCACATCTTCAAACAGGAACCGCGGGATAGGCCCCAGCGGGCTGTGGCGCGGCGGCCCCGGGCTGTAAGCCGGCAACCACTCCACTCCGGGAGATTCACTCATTGTCCCATACGACGCACTTCTACACCACCTTACCTTCTTGCTCTCATACCTCCACCACGACGCGCAAAAACTTTTAAAACTTTATCCGTAACGTCGAGCCCTTGACAACACTCGTGGGCGTCGAAGTTACTCGCTACCTTTTATGAAGACGAACTTCGCTATTCATTGCAGAACTTCAATCAAACATCCTTGGTCTGTCGAACGGGGGAAACCAGCAACACAACTAATTATATTCAATGCAAATAATACATAATCACACACAAATATATATCATAGCTTAATGAAACATTAAAAATAACGCAAAAAAGGAAAGAAAATGTAATTTTCGGAAAATTGAAATTATTATGACATTTGAGGCGCCTACAACAAGGAAAATGGCGACGAACAGATTAAACCATATAATACAGAAGTTAATTGCTACAGATAGTACACGAATTTCAAACCTCCAAAGTAATTGCCACATTTAACCACATTGTTAAATTTCATATTTCTGTATACAATATTCAACATTTTTAACTTTACTAATGTAATAAAATCAGTGAGAAAATCTTTTTTATACTGTGGCAGTAAAAATTTATTCATCAAGTAACCCAGAAGATGTATTTAAAAAACTGTCAGTTTAAGTGAAATGTTTGTGGGGGGTAGATGTGTTCCATGTTATCTTGAGCTTAACGGTTTGTTGACAATAATTACACAAACTTGTTAACTACAGTCGCGACTTATTTTGAACATTTGTACGTGTTTATTTTTTGAAAGTTGCTAAGTGGATCGTACACAATGACGAGTCAGCCCGAAGTCGGTGTGTCCGACTTTGTCCTGCTGGACAATTTAACAACAGATACGTTCATCGAGAATTTGCATCTGAGGTATTATTTTACAATATATTATCAAAAATTCAAACAACTCACAAATATCTAACTTGCTTGTAATGTACTTTTTTTGTCCATAAGTTGTAAGTTAAGTTACAAATAACTTTGTGAGATACTAAGTTTTGTTAAAGTTTGTGCCCGGCATCGGTATGTCATAAGTTATTTTTGAGAACTACGGGAATCCGTATTAAAATTCATACCGTAAACAGACGGCTTTATTGTGGTTGACATATTATAACGTTCACCTTGGGAGTTACACTTGAGCAAATAAGTCAATGAATTTTGTCTTATTGTGAGTCCAACAACGAATAGGTACATCATAAATGAAATGTATTGTATTGAACATAACATCTGCTTGTTTTTGATGTGGACTGTTAAAATTCTTAAGTTATGTTTATTATAAAAGAAAAAATATAAATTGCTACTTTATCATTTTATTCACACCATCCATTAACATTTATATTTATATCTTTTGTTTTCTTGTTTACGTAGATTATAGAGGCCAAGGTAAAATAACTAATTGGATAAGATACATTTTTAAATATATTAGATAGTAATACCTAATATATTTAAAAATGTATCTTGAGAAATCAAGAATTTTTTCTGAATATTTATTTAATATTGTATATATTTTCACTAAGTAAGCTAAAGAAATTATGTTATAACTTAAAAAAAAACTTTTTTATTCTTAGACTTAATTTCCATTCGAAATAGGAGTGAATAGTACCATAAATTCAATTCTGATATTAAAATAAATTTGTTATTTAATAGACAATTTTGTACAACTATGTTTATTTATTTTGATTTATTTATTTATTCATTTATAGTTAGCTAGAACGGACATCAAGTCCAATTACACTAACTAACTCAGATACATAACAAGTCAAAAGAAAAATACACAAAATTAAATTTAAAACATCAAAAAAATAATTATAGCTTAAATACCTGTCTCTGAGAAAATTGAATCTGAGTCGATTAAAATTTAAATCAATAATTACAAAATAAATGTATATTATAGTACCCTAAAACTATACCCTTCTGTATGCATACATACCTTCACGCCAAGTCCCTTAGGGGGTAGACAGAGAGCACGAAAATAAGAATATAGATAGATATATAACTATTGATAGATAGACAGAAAATAGACACTTGTATGAGTAATGTAACTGAAAGAGGTTCACCTCAACCATAATGTGTTTACTTGACTTCAAATAAGTTATCTATATTCATCTTTAGCATGTTGAAGTTTTGTTGAATATGTAAGATTTTATTTTAATTACATATTATTAATAAATGTAATATAAATAAATGAAACCTCATCAAAGGTCTATAACAGTCTACTGTTGATTGTACATCTTTTAATGAGTCCCATTACACTTGTAATGGTTTTCTGTGTCTATAAGAAAGCTTCAGTTCTCTAATTCTAAGGGTAAAGCTTTAAGGACCCCATGAAACTGATATTGAAATGAAGAATATTTGTGTAAACTGAACAAAATGATTCCATCATTATTTGCCATGTTTTTAAGTAGTAGATAGTTCACTGTGCCTTCTGTCGTTGAAATATAAGAAAATTATTTTCCTTTATCTGTAGAAGAATGGAGAAGATGAATTTCTATCTGGAATTTCACTTGTATCATCTAAAATTGTGCTATACCACCCCAATATCTGCTATGGTTCTTATTTTTCTGGCAACCGGAATAGTGTGAGATCTGTCTCTGAACTAGGTTTTCAAAATTTTTTTTTATTTAGATGCAGCAAAGACTTTTTGATAAGTAATTAACATTAAAAAAAAAATTATACTAAGTTGTTTTCTGCTTGTTCTAATACTTAACGTTTGATAGTTTTCAACCCAGGTGTTGGAATTTCCATGGTGTGTATAATACATCAGAATATGCATTTTTACACCTTTGATAAAGAAAAATAAAGATAATAGAAAATCTCTGTTTGCATAACAAGTGTATATGACATCACTGTGTGAATCACTGTTGGTCATGACTCCATCCAATGCCAAGCATATATGTGACAATGATGACCCATATTTACAATATTCATTTGTTACACTGACTTCATTTGCTGCCCACCCATTGAGTAGATAACATGAAGCTTGATTATAAAATTTTACTGCCTTTTTAGTTATTGTGTCAATAAAAAAATTAATAACTAAAATAACATTTTAAATCAATAATATTTTAGAACAATTTTACACATGTCTAAACCAGTTGGTTTTACAAATAGAGTAAGACTATACTATTGGCTATCTCTGCCTGTTAATCAAACACTTAATAAATTACATACATAAAATCCAAAATACATGAATAGATATTTCTATATGCATACTCATCACAGAATTATTTGTCCCAAGTGAAAATTGAACCCATATGTCCGGTTTAGTAGCCAGGGTGCAATAGATTTCTGCTGTTCAATAGAAGCTATTGTAATTTTTTTTTTTTGGAAATATTGTTCCCGCCTAGTCAATGATCTTATTAACCTATCCATTATCATTACATTCTCCATAGTTACCAAAGAGAGGCTTTATTGATGACTACTTTAAGCCTCCCTTTATAGTTAAGGTATTTTCTGACACACATACATTCTATTTCCGTTATTTCACTTTAACATTTTGTTGTACAATTCTGTATAATTCTGGAACACTAAATACTGTGTTTGCACAGAATGTATTTTGTACTTCTGTATACATAAAATATAGATTTTAATACAAACATTGAGCCCATAAACAATGGTGTTTTAAATACCTCTTATGCATTTTAATATGTGCTACACAACACAGTGGGCAATTAGTTTTTATTACATCAACCATACAAAGGGTACATAGTTCTTCCTTTGACAGTGTGACAGTGGCCTCAGTGTCTCAAAAGGTATAGCATTGTTTATAATGTCCGATGATGGAACATTCACAATGCCACATTGAGTGATGTCATCACCTAACACCTTGGCTAGCTGGTGGCCTTTGATGCATTTTTTCTTTAATATCCACTACATACTTGTCAGAGTAAAAGAAAATTTATTTGCATTAATTGGTAATTTATTTGAACGTTTTTAGTTACTTAAGCCTCTCCTTATATTTAATA
>DWJK01002513.1:0-14514 GCA_018248815.1 Croniades pieria auraria
CACTCCATTATGAATTTTTAAATATATTTGCCATGTACAGACAGCGATCAGTTACAGTTTTATTATATGTATAGATAGATTTTAACTTTAATATATTTTTCAAAAGCGTGCTCCCAGGGAATCGAACCCTAATCATAACATATTTTTTGTAAACTATAATGACATTAATTATTTGACATTTAAATTCAGAATTCAATACAATATTTCGATGTACAACGCTTTGAGACATCAATTTAAATAAAGTTTACAACGGTTTTGTATCGGAAATAGCGTACACATGTGAATTCTCATGGTCAAGAAGCATAATACGTCTTTATATTGCTGATCGCCTGTTATGTAAAGGGTTAAGGCCACAGACTGCTGCGCTGACCAAGTGCGGATACGCAGCAAAAAACCAATGTACGTGTTTACATATTTACATATATCATTACAACATAATATGTACATATTGACTAAATCCATACCCTTTGTCTCGCTTTCTCGTTTAATAACACCGAAACCAATTTGAAAATGATTTCTATACCGGACGGTACGTTTACGTGATGGCTGCCTTTCAAACGGAGGGGCAACGATTCCTGTAATATTATTATAGTCAATTGTTACACACCACTGACAAGACTAATAATTATAAACATAATTAAATAATACACATAACCTTATTAGTACTTAGATTGAAGAATACTTGATAAATAGATATTGTATTGGCTCTGTAACAGTTGGTTTGAAACCCACTACTTTTGCTATAGAAGGAAAGTAGACTTATAGCGATCATCGGTTGTTACTGCGAACAGTGTAAAGACGTTACTCTGTCCGAATTTATTGTGGAACTAATGTACAAGTGTCATACATAAATAATTGAAGTAATCCTATAAGGAGATTCTGTTGGCCATAAAAAATACTTCTGGACTACTTTTTAATTTTATGATTCCATAATTAGGTACTTCTCACTAATCTCCGTTTATGTAAAAAAAAAATAAAAAAAATACAAAAAAACCACTGAAAATTATGCGATGTTTCAGTTTTTCAGCTAATTAAATTTGGTGACACACCCACTGCAGCGCCACCTACCGGGTCCATTTGTGTATTCAAGCATCGCAGGGACCCACTCGAAAGCACAAGTAAATAAAAGCAAATAAATGAACACGTGTAAAATAAATCATGGTTCAGTAGTTTAGGAGTCCACCGCGGACAAACAACGTGACACCTAATTTATATCGAGAAAGATAATCTGTCTGGTATATAATATCTGTGTAATATAACAAAATGTTGCGCTTGTTCTTCCCCAAGGGGTATGCAGAGGGATATAATATTCCAAAATATCCCATGGAATAGAATGTAGAGCAGTGAGGCATACAGCGGCCACAAATTTGTAAAATACCTGTACAATATTACTTGATAATATATTTGTTCAGACGCTTTGTTGGTTAAGTGGTTCCAACAACGACTGCTCATCGAGAGGTCTTGCGTTCGATTCCCGGTTCAAATGCTATTGGATTGTACATTGACATCTTATGGCAATAGACTCACTGCCTATTCCATGGTAGGACGTAAACGTAACTGGTGAAACGTGGTAGTGCACTATTCTTTTCTACCTACCCCTTCGGTAATTATAGGCGTGATGTTACGTGACATGTGCCGTGCTCTGCCTACTGTATAAGATACCTCGCACGAATAAAAATAATAACATAATTAATCAGTATCGATTCTAACGTATAATAACATAACAGAAAAGTTTATCAACTTGTGCTCTATATAGGAACTTATGATTCATTTAAACAATTATACAAGATTTATTCTATTCAGTATCTATGATTACGATTGTAAAGTATGAAATCATACAAATAATAAAATACAACGTGATCACGTGGCGTTAATTCGCACAATGCGACGTAACGTCGGCGTTGACGCGTTATGTGCATGTTATTACAGTTTAACGCCCTCCGTTCATTCATTTGTAGCGGAATTATTAATATAGAGTTTAGCTCAAGCCTAAGCGGGCGGACTACTTATAAATAGGTCCGTATAGATACGAGTATGTGTGTATAAGTAAAAATGTATTTGTAATGTATCTTCTATTGTTTTAAAACGTGTTTGTAATGTATCTTCTATTGTTTTAAAACGTGTTTGTAATGTATCTTCTATTGTTTAAAAATGTGTTTGTAATGTATCTTCTATTGTTTTAAAATGTGTTTGTAATGTATCTTCTATTGTTTTAAAATGTGTTTGTAATGTATCTTCTATTGTTTTAAAATGTATTTGTAATGTATCTTCTATCTTTTTAAAACGTGTTTGTAATGTATCTTCTATTGTTTTTTTTTCCTTATACCGAAATCTTGGAAGATAAAATCTGTTACTTGTAAAATCGGAGAACATCAAAATGTTACAAGATGAAATCTGTTATTAAAACCAAGACCATCCATTCTATGGAGTGTCTGAACCGCGTGCTCAGTCCGCGAGTTAATCTAGTTGGTCGGGAGCGTGGAGGGTGTTCAGCCCGCTCAGGATGCAGTGGCCCAGTAAATAGCCGCACATTTCTTCTCACAGTCACTTCAGTCGACAGCCGATATCGACCGACGCTTGCCACCTTTATGAGACTAGCATCGGGCAACTTATGTTCTCCCGGTGTTCAGTTCTGTTACTACGTCCATTACTTCGCTAAAAACTGCGTTTTATAATATATATTTTTATATTCGTGTTTTTTTGCCGTGACATGAAATTTTTTATGAAAGGTCCCTTTCACGGAAGATAATAAACACCTGACGTGCTTCTTATACATCCATTACTGTCGTCATACATAAATAATGGTTATTATTGTATCGTCAGGCCAGGTCCTTTAATTTTGCCTTTGAAATGTCCTTTAATGTATATGTTCTATATAATGTAGAACTTAGCAAAGTTAAGTTTTGCATGTTTCTACTGCAACAACTTTAAGTGTGTTAAAATGAATAGTTAGAAAAACATCAATTGATTCCTGGTACCTTACGCTCAACGAATCATGTCTTATATGCAAAAAGTTAAAGACATTGGATACTAAAGAACGAAGATTCAAGACGTCAACTGGATATTTTAAACATTATAATATGAAAGTTTGAGACGTTTGATTGATCGAGTATCTGATTTTGCATTTCTCAAATATAATGTTGAGTGGAACAAAATTGTTACACTTTCCTCCGGCCTCTATTTAGGTCGTTTATTTTACAACGATTTTGACGCCGTCAATTTTTTTAAATAATCGTCTAGCCAAGATCTGTAGACAAAAGGATAGAATGTTTCTTCCAAAATTGTTATAAAAACATTCGGTTTCTTAGACACATATAATGAGATTTCGTTCATCATCATCAGCTTTTTATCATTCCACTGTTTGATACGCGTCTCCTTACAGAATAAGAGGGATCTATGCTACAGTCTGACAAGTTGGTCAGTTGCGGATTGGCTGACCTCACACACATTAGAGAACTATAAGGTTTGCAGGTTACCTTTTAAAATGTTCTAAAGCAGTCCTTTACCCGTCAAGAACCTCCGAGGCACACGAAGTATATCGAACGTTCAAGAATCGGTTTGGTGGGAAATGAACAAAAGTTACGTATGTTTCTATTTATAACTCTTATGTTTAGGAAACACGATAATTATATTCTACAGTTGCCGTAATATTTTTTGAATATTATTAAAATTAAATTCGGCCTGCCATCTTAATAAATGTAACGCGAACCTTTCTTGAAAAGGTTAATTAGTATCCATTATTATAATTATGGCCCTATAAAGGAACTATCAAGTACAAATTGGGGTGGTCAGGCTCATTGTGATTCCTTTTAAGAATCATTATGAGGTAATATAGGTACTTATGTAGAGAAGGTTGAGTATTTGATTTGCGTCTAATTAAATGTATCAATTTGCGGGTGTTATACAAATAATTGTCACTATAAAACGTAACATCACGCCTGTAATCCCCGAAGGGGTAGACAGAGGAGTGTACCACACTCCCACGGTTTACCTATTACGTTTAAGTCCTATGGAATAGGCGGTGAGCCTATTGCCATACACTGGACACAATTCGAGACTCCGAGATATCCGAGTACTAGAAATTCTACATTAGAAAAATTCAATATCACTCGACCCGGGATTTGAACCCAGGACCTCACGATCGGCTGTCGCGCTTGCAACCACTCGATTAACGAAGCAGACAAATAATTATTAGTATAAAGACCAAATTGTGGTATTGTCCTGCTCATTGTGATTCTAATCATGAATCACTGAGAGGTAATATGGGTATAGGAAAAATGCTAAAATACTCGATTTTTAGTACATGATTGACAGTCAATATAATGTAATTTGCAAGTCTTATCTGCTATTTTACATTCTAATTGAATTTCACGGGCCAACGGAAGAACTGAATAAGTTATTTCGATGAGAACAAATAATAAAAGCTGAGTTCCGAAAAGGGGAAAATTTTATGGTGATTGATAATTGTGAATATTATAAAATTGAGAATACGAAAAATTAAACCACACCAGTTAATCATGAACAGTTCACACGATTTCAAATTTAGTCTTTTGTCTCGGTCATAATTTTAATAAGAAGCTGTATTAAAATATTATAATGTATATGTAGATGACTTTTTCAATGCTTCTGATGTTGACTTGGTGTTTTTACTTCTTGGGAAAAATTATATTTTGTTTAGTTGTGATATCCGATCCCCGAGTCCGACGCCATAGGGGTTTTCTAACTTAGACTTGTTCGTAATGGCTTGGAGTCTGGATTAATGCCCGATATATGGCAATAGGGACACCCTCTATTCAATAGTGGGTCTTGAACGTTATTGGAGAAACCTGGGAGTGTACTCCACTCCAATGCCCACCTCCTCGGGGATTACAGGCGTGATGTTGCGTAATATAGCGTGACTCTTATTCTTCAATTAAGCAAAGGCCTAAGACTTTATTTAAAATAGGCACCGCGTATTAATTATGACAAGCCATAGGTAGATGAAATCATTTCGGTTAAAAGTAAGAACTTTGTTATCTCGAAACTTCAGATATTTGCTTGAATATTACGCCTGGTAATTAATAGTATGTTGCGAGTAGTGAAACACATTAGGTATAGAGATAAGCTAACGACGAAGACCATCTAATTTGTGTGTTGCGGGAGGGCTAAAGCCGGCGAGATTTAGCGCCTGGCGGCCATTAAGACAGCGGCGACAGTAGGGACTAGCTCACACTGCGCACGACGTGTCGACGAAACAGGCTTGTTTTGCCTTGTCTTCGCGTTCACTTCGTCGTATTCTACAATGTATTTATTCTACGCACTTCGTTGTATTCTACGGTGCATTCTAAGCACTTCGTTGTATTTTACGATATGTTCTACGCACTTCGTTGTGTTCTACAATGTAATCTATGCACCCACATAACATGAATAATTTTTTTTCGACATCAAATCATCAATTGGCATCAGGACAAGTATGAATTAGTATGACTCTAATGTTTGCAAAATGACAGTAAGATACGATATTATCTACAGCGTGTGTTCGTACAGCAAATGTTATAGAGTACTATTATTATTTTCTTAGCGTATTTTCCAACATTTTTTTCATTATCTCTTTTTTTACAAGTTAATGGTCCTTATCAGTCTGTCATCGCCCAATGCTAGACATAAGCCTACCCTACAAGATGTTTTGTCCATAACCTTTTAATATTAATAATATATAAGATTCGATATGAAAATTATTGGTTACATAATTGGCATAAGCTTACAGTGTGCGTTGGGCGTTAGCCTGTAACGATAGTTAAATTCAAATTTGGGAAACTGGCTCGAGTTTTAGGAAACTTTCCCTACTAATGTTCTGAGTTAAAAATCTTTGTACGTTAGGGATTTTATGGTGCCCAATAATGATTCGGATCATTAATCAGTACCATCGAAGACCTGAACACTGTGTTCTATGGCGTGCTATCAGAGAGGCCTATGTCCAGGAGTGGACACAAACTGGCTGAAAATGATGACGATGATTAATGATTATGTTTTTGAAATGGTAAATATTTTTCATATTTTCTACATCAATTTAGAATGCACATCAATTAATATTAGCCATTACAATAATTTTATAAATGCGATCACTGATACCATAATTTTTTTTTAATCATCACCATTAAATAAATGCATTGCTATCCCCTCCCGGAGCCCCAAACATCGTCATTTTACATCATACAACTACAACATAATATTTATATACATATTCATTCACAACCTAATAAATAAATGTAATTTTTCATTTTTCTTAACGGCCTTTGACAAAAATATATTGAAGTAGCGCAGATATGAAACACTTAGCGACATATAGGGCGATGATATTATAAAAAAGTAAATATTAGTACTTGATTTCAGCTCTCCAACAGTATTAGTCCCGATTTATTCATTATGTTCCATTGCCGTTCGCGCAGTCCGCACCCCAAGAGACCGCGCGCTACCTTCAATCATTGAGATGAAACTTTCATCTTCAAACAGAATAATATTTTTCCACCAGTTTTTCTCTGTACATTATATAGAAGTAAAATATGTTTTAATTTAATATCATAATATTGTTACAGCGACCTGCGTTGCCAAGTGAGTCGGATCATGTAGTTAGTTTATAGTCTTGTATTTCTCTACATATCGAGCGCTTTGAAGGTTAACTTACGAAACTAAAAGTGATCTTATGGCCATCACAGGTGCAATTATGATGCCTCTATGGAATAGACTCGGTGACATGGATTTACTTCCGTTAAAATAACATTAGCGTATAAAATAACAATAACATTGTGATGAATGTGGAAGAATTACGTTAGGGCTGTAAGACTAGAAACCCGATCTGTCGTAACGATAGGGGTAGGCAGGTAGTTTAAGCAGAAAGCACCGAGCGCCAAACATCTCTACCCTTACAGACCTGACAAGCTTTTACAATATTCATATAATATATTATAATAACAATAATCTATACAAATAAATAAAATTGGAATATCAATTTATAATATTAAAATAACCGCTTTTCACTAAATGCATATGTATGTAAACATGGTACATATACCAAAATATTTTTTTTACAATTTTTGTCTGTTTGTCTGTTTGTTTGTTCTGACTAATCTCTGGAACGGCTGGACCGATTTCAACGGAAATTTTACTGGCAGATAGCTGATGTAATAAGGAGTAACTTAGGCTACGTTTTAGAATTTTAGAAAAAAATGAACTAAATGGAGCAATATGTGAAAAAAATATCGATTCACAAAATAGAAACATTTCACTAAAATTAGCAAAAGTATTTCTATGCGCGAAATACAGAATTAATAAGCTATCATAAAATCTGCGTTCTGAACAATAACTTTTTTTGTTAAATTCCACGCGGACGAAGTCGGGGGCACAGTTAGTTGTTAAATAATTTTAACGTCAGTATCTTCCTAAAGCGTGCGCAGAGGTTTGTGGTACTTCCACTTTACACCACTTACATTATGGATAGTTTTAATACATGTACTTGCTACATGAATATACTCGTATATCTTTGCACACGTCGTAAATTTAAACAGTTCTTGACAAAAATGTATTTAAAATAACAGCAATTTCGTCGACTGCGTAACTTGATCTGTCTTCTTTTATGGCTATGATTTATTATTTCCCTTTCGGAGCCGCAGCTCCAGTCTGTACAACAATTGTCAGTCCGCTTTATACGACAAAGTTGAGAAGTAAGTCGAGAATTAATTTTAGTAAATTAAATTCCATTGAAGGAACTGTGGAGAAATTTCAGTAAATGTTACAATAGCTGGGACAATGCTTTCAGTATGCTTAGCATTGTGAGATACGAGCGTTGGCTTTTGGTTCACCAAGAAATGTTCTCTTTATGCCAGAATATATGGGTCAGTTTTGACATAATGACTAGTGTGGAGGTACAACTTGTGTAGAATGGATAGAAAGTGTATTAAAATTCGACGTCTCGTATTGAGAATGAATACAATGGTACCCATACTATTGAAAGGTTGTTGAATTTTTACTGTAAATCGTTAATTTTAGAAGAGAATTATCTGAAACTTTTGATATGCTTGATTATTTGCAGCCAAGCGAGAAGTTCAGTTAAGTGTTGGTAAATTTGAAGAAGATTAAAGTATCATAAGAAGTTCTTAGTGATAGCCCAGTGGTTTAGAATTCAGGCTTCTGCTCCGCTGGTGTGTAAATTCTGACGCAGATACGCATTTATTTGTAAAATAAATGTGTTATTTAAGATTAATATCATTTGTTGCAAGGTTGATAGACAATTACGCAAGGATACCTGCACACCTTCGAATTCAACACAATGTTCTTTGATGCATATTAAGTTTATCAACCGGCATGTGACCAGCGTGGCAGACAATGGTCTTAAACCCTCTAATTCTGAGAGAAGAACCGTGTTCAACAGTGGACCAATTAAAGGCTTAAAGATGGGCTGAATTAATGTGACTATCAGTCCTTTTTAATTAATCGTCAAAGACTAATACTAACTGAACCTGTCCCAGGGTTCCACTGGACCAGTGCTAGTTGTACCGGTATAAAAATATATCAAGTATTTTACAACTTATTTCTAAAATAACTGTCTCTCACATCTCATGTTTGTTAAAATGCGACGTAAAAATGTATATGGTCTTTTAACGACGCACTCTCATAGCTTTTATTTAGATAAGAAAGTTATCGTACTTCATTTATTTTGAACGAAAAGATTCACTCGGTTATTAACAATTTGCTCTTCGAAATGTAATAAATGAAAATAATTGAAAAGCGGTTTGCTTTTATCCGTGTGCCTTGAGTTTTATTTTATTATTTTCGCGATTTCTTTGAATTATTCGTGCAGAGAGCAAAATAATGGAAAGGTACAGTTAAATTCAGGAACAATTTAACGAAACCGAATGTCGAACTATATGGATCAATGTTACAGTAAATATGTAAAAGTTTGTAAAGTAATTCTAGAATAATCTAGCAATAACTGCAGTAATTTAAGTATATTCTTCACTTTCACGAGACCCTTTTATATAAAATGTTTTACGAGAATTGCATAAATGTATTTGGCATAATTTTTATTAGACGACTACTGTGTGTCTGAAACCAGCGTACGTTAACGAAGAGAGTCGAATGTAGAAGAAGCACTTTAGCTCGGTAAGGATAGGGATATTTGGACCTCGGTGCTATTAGCCTACCCCGTAAGTGATGTGGCATGATGATATAGTAATAATGTTAACGTGCCAAAGATTGTGCTAGGTTTGGAAAGTTAATTAGCTCATAGCTGAAGAGAGAACGTGGGAATGCAAGAGGAGCGTGCGTCCATTAAAGCACTGCGGAGGACGCTGGTGATTGATGAAGCCAATTCGCCACTTGTCCGGCCGCGCCGCGCCGCCCCCTCCCCAACATCGTTACACCGCCCGGGCTAGTCCATTCCGCAAAGCTTTCTTTTGTAATAGAAATTGAATTTCGAATCCGAATCGTCACAGATTTGTACTTTTTAAATGCGGAACATTTATCTGTGTAACGTAGTTTTTTACGCTGAACTTGCTCAGTGATATGAACATTTCACTTGAGTTTATATTTTAATGCTTAAAATACTTTTTATCCAATTAAAGTTGTATGAGTGCTGTGTAATTTTTAAAAATGTTTTATAGAAAAATCATATTTTATGCCTCGCAATTTTTTATGAATGAATATGGTGCAAATTGAACGATGTGACATAATCACCGTATGACTTTTCAGTCAATTAATCGTAAAATCTAAGTAAACTAAATCTTAAATTACCTTAAAAAAATAACTTTACCGGCATTAGTCACAACATACAATTAAAACGAAAGGGAATCGTATAATGAAATAAAGATGGCGACACAGATGTTACAGGAAGAGAGAGCGTTTGTCCTCTAATGAAACCAACGCTCTAGTAAAGGCTCTGTTGGTATTTATCAATTAAGTTTCCTCAAATAAATTTTGCCTCGTACATTAATTAATTAACACTTTGTGAACACCTGCGAAGAAATAGGTTACATGAGTTAGATAATCCAACTTCTGTTCTACGCTCTCGAGCGACTGGAACTTGCTGGAATAAATTGGAATGCGAGCAATAATAACTTTTGTTCAGATATAAATATAAAGCTATGGTTACGTATAACAATAAACTACAATTTTAAATAAATAAAGTTAGACTTTTAATAATATTTTAATAATGTTTTTTTAGACTTTTAATAATAATATTGTCAGACTTTTGATAATAGTAAATAAGGTTAGACTTAACTTTTTCGTTGTTTGCACACCATATTGGATTTCATAGCTTGTGTTGTGATGAAACTATAGGAACTTTGTGAAATTACTGGATATTAACTTTTACCTGTCAGTAAACGGAATACATTTTATAAACTTCAGAATAACTTTAAATGTATTTTGTTAACTTTTATCTGTATTTTATCCTTTGTGGAAATTAGATTGCTAAGTATTTTTGGATAACGCTTTTTCCCATTATTCTTTTGCATTTCTTTATAATAAGCGATTTCTTTATTACACATGAGATCATTCTCCTTCTTAATACTGTTTCTTGTTACATACATATTTCTGACTGCTCTCATAATAATTAGTGCTTCATCTGGTATAAATCTTGATATTTCCGGATAAAAATGTCTCAGGGACGCAAAAGACTTAATATTATCATTATATAAACACACCACATCCCATACGTGGTAGGTAGGGAACACCGAACACGTAACATTTATAGTATGTATGTAAATGAACATGCAAATTTATTTAAGTATTTTTATTGACGTATTATTAGCTATGTTAATGATTTGGTATCCTATTCACTACATACATGCAAAACAGAAATCGAGATTCAAAGTTTAGGTAACTCGTACGTTCTTAAAGGATTATGTTATTGAAAATTCTAATAAGAAGCATAAAATGTGAGACGGTGTCGCGGTTCAGCGGGCGAGTCGATCGATCAGCGCGGCGCGCGGGCCGCGAGCGGCGACCGGCGTGTTATCTTAAACGACGGTTAAACTCAATCACGCTGAAAAGATTAACATGTTATCCGCGGAACGACGCTAACACCCTGACAAAATCCTCGTCGATATCTACAATCGTGTCAATAACGCTATTATTTACTTAACATAATATCTTGTCTGTATTTCTTTAAAATGGTTGGTACAGTAGTGTTGCATACTCGCACAATTAACCAGATATGTTATACGTCTTATCATAATCGTCTCAATAACGCTTTTAACTACATAATAAAACATCATGTCTATATTTCCATGCAAAGGTCGGTGGAAGGTCATCAATTATGTTATTCCATGGAATAGAGGGCAAGACTATTGCTATACACAGGATACAAATCCAGATTCCGAACTATTGCTAGGAATTTTTATTTAGAAAAACCTTATAATACTTTTGCGAGACCCGGTATCGAACCTACGATCTTTCGAACAGCAGTCGCACGTGCAATCACTAAACAACGAAGCAGTCGTCAATATCTCAAATCCTTCCAATAAGGCTATTAATTACATCATATGAGCCCTGAAGATCGCTGGAGCACGCTCCGTCTTCAAAATTGGCTATTACAGAAAGTTTCGATGTACTCGTAAACTGTTCGCTGAAGATCATTAGAAATAAGGGCACAATGAGCTTAGTGCCATGGCGGCGAAAGGAGAGCAGAGATGAAAGGGGCTTAAAAATATTTCTTTGACTTGTTAGTATGGTCCTATTACGATCTTATTGCGGTCCTATTATGGTATTACTTTGTTTAATATTATAAAGTGTAACATATTGCAACGTTTGAAAATGTAAGAAACATCAGGAATAATTTTTTCCTTCCAGTATGTTTACCACCACGTGCTATTTTTTGTTTAACTATTCTATAAGCGTTTATTAGCAGAATAAAATATATTTAGATCTCAATTTTGTTATTTGTATACATGATATTACACTTATTTTTGATGTGGTTAGGCTGAAACGTATAGATTTCTATGTGTCCATGCTTTCTTTCAGCTCTTTATTAGAAACGAAAGTGCCTGTAATGTGTATATAAAGCTATTTACAAGCGTTTTCAAAGATATAAAACCCACGGCATTTGTCGTATTGCGATCTCTCCGCTTGTTTACGGTCGCGTCGGATCGCGGGCGCCCACAAAAAGTGCCGCGGAGATCCACCATCAATCAAGACCGTGACACGCACAAGCTTTGTTGTCACACAGTATTTTGATGCACGCCCTAAAATAAACTTTATTGAAATCAAATTCATTTCACACGATGCGGAAAATCGTTTGACATTTTACACTACATGTTGGTTAAACGCTTCTCTGAGCGTAAGAAAAAAAAATGTGTTTTGCTAATTAATTCAATTCTCACGAACTAAAAAAGTTATTGATGCTTTACACTACTTGCTTCATGTTAGTTTAGCTAACATCTCTCTGAAAGTGGGAAAAATGGTGAATTGCTAATTAATTCATTTCCTACGAGCCGGAAAACTGTTTGATATTTTACATTTCCTGTCCACTCTTGGTTTAACTAACATTGCTCTGAATATAAGTTGAAAATACAGAACTACTAATTAAAATATGAATAAATTTGCTATGTATTTCTAACAGTACTACGTAGTAACAAGCTCTGGGCATTTTGAAAATTAATAATGATGTTTTTATAAGCATGTTTGCTTTATGACTGAAACAGTTAATGTCTCTGCTTCAGAATAAGCGATAATTTTGTAAATTTATTACAGATCTAAATGTCAATGAAACAGCTGTCAAAAGTGAAATACATATTTCAGCATGTGTACATTGTATGGGATTAGGTACTAATTACGTTATCGAATTAGAAAAATGTTTTCGAATTAATTTAGCCCAAGACGCTATTAAACAAAAAAATTATAGTTCAGTGCATACCTAATTAATTGTAGCCATTTGTTAATGAAAAACACGGGGAAGTTACCGTGGCTCTGTGGAGCGAATTACAGGAAATATAAGTATTCTGAAATAATTTCAGTACGGCTGTAATTCAGGCAACACATGTTGTATTTTCGAGGGAGAACCGGGTCATTTAACATGTTATACGAACCGTAAAATATCTACAATGATAACGTGAATGATACTTATACATTTCTTTGTTTGTATCTCCATTAAACTTGGCTGTTATCGGAATTGTTGTCGGTAAAATTCATAAATGTAAACAATTATAACGACAGAGAGTTAGAAGGGTACGAAAGCGACATGCATATATGAAGTGAGCGATAAATGTAGAAGAAGCACGGCAGGTCTAGGATAGAGATATTTTGCAAATTTAATTAGTATTTATAAAAGTCTATTATTCAAAAACATTTTACTGAAGGAGCTAATTGATGTGCGTATTTTAGGATATGTATGTGTTGTGCCTATATGTATCAAGTCCGGTGGGTATTTAATATTTAAATAATTGCACGAAACGCATTTTACATTTGCCTTAACATGCAATAATTTTAATATTTATTTTTCACTGGAACATATCAAGGGTATATACGTAAATAGAAATTTAAACATGAAGCGTAGAACGAAATGAATTTGCATGCTATATAAAATTTTGTAAACAAACACGAAAACAATATTCGGAAGGAAATATAAAATTGTTTTAACTGTAAAATATCGCGACGTGTTGCAGAATTCACAGCGCGTGTTCTACAATATTACGTCCAACAAGCATTTAAGTTTTCTGTACTTTTTACATTTCTACATTTTCGTATGTCAATGGGACTATGTATACTCATGAATTACCTTAACCGTAATAACGTAAAGAAAAAACGACACATCACGCCTGTTATCTCTGAAGAGGTAGACATAGGCACTCCTCTTGCTATACTTCGCACACTCCCTCGTTTCACCAGTTACGTTTACGTTCGTTATAACCGTAATAACAATTATATATATTCTCCTACGGCGCAGGCAGAGAACACGGAAGGCTAATATCTTTCTCTATCTTTATACTGGTTATGTGCTTATCTGGTAAATATAATATCGAATTATATGGATGGAATATAATTGGAACATATCAGGTCCTTACATATGAAATTAGCGCTTTATACGGAGAAAATAAAACGAAAAAAAAATAATGATGTAATATATTTAATCAATCGAAATATGTACCTTTACTATCTTTGCACTTTCGTCATTTCATCGATAGTTCATTGATTCCATTGCTCGAAAAATTGTAAGAGCGAGAATCAACAAATACTTTGAAGGCGGTTTGGACTGCCTCATCGGAGTTGAATTTTTTTCCCTAGGAAGATATTGTCCAAATGCTGAAAAAAGGATAATCTGTTGGAGCAAGGTCTGGGGAATACGGTGGGTGACGGAGACATTCTGACCGCAGTTCCTTCAATTTAGCAATCGTCTGAATCGTTTGAAAAAGCAGTGATAGCCTAGTGGTTTGAAATTCGACCTCTCACTCCGGAAGACCGGATTCAAATCCTAGCGCGCACCTCTTAAAATGTGCGTTTTAAGTTTAAATATCACTTGCTATTGTATTTGTGCCCGGTGCA